>JARVGS010000222.1:30644713-30657622 GCA_031762315.1 Hypsolebias antenori | reverse complement strand
GTTTTCGGCCGCACCGGGAGCCGCTCCCGGTAACCGGCTTTTTCGGTATCCGGCCGGGCCGTAGGAACGGAACTCGGGCGGATACCGAGGGAAACCTGTATACAGATAAAGATGAATGTAATTGCTTGCCTATCATGCAAGCGGGCAATAAGAAGTTCTTTCAGTCACTTACGGTAAGCAGATTTATTTCCTGTATGCATGCCACTTAAATAAAACAACAGTTAATAAGAACCCAGTTAAATAAGATTATTGGAAAAACATGAGCAATACTGTTTCATTAGGTGGTGATTTTCAGAGCTGATACGGGATATAATGATGACTACGTCCTTTAAACCATTTCTGGCCCCTTCTTGTTGAAGTGTTTGGGTTAAGAAAGATTTGGTAATGTTGCTTGATAAAACAGCCCCTCGTGATTGGGTTTCTGCCAAACTGGAGGATGGAGATGGTAAACAGAAGAGCAAGCCAAGATCTTAGGAAGGAGGATGAATGGCTGCTGGTTAATTCCCATCAAAGAAAGAATTGAACAAATTATTTGTCTGTCCTGAGAAATTACATACAATACAGAATTTATTTGAATGTTTTTTTCATGTCAGGTTGTAAATCTGAAACTAATAGCTAATGAGAAAAATGTACACTAAATGTTTGTGGATTAACATTTAATTAAAGCTTCTAGTGCTACCTTAAAGGAATTACACTTTCCTGAATGAATGAAAAAATGTTTTAGCTCAAGTCTTTGTGCACATGTACAGTAGTCCCTCAATACTTTGTGGTTCGACTTTCGAGGACTAACTCTTTCACAGGTAAGACTGTACACAACACAAAATTGGATGATTGATGGAAGACGACCAACTAGAGCATTGTCCTAAAGGGCTGACTGGCCATCGGGAGAACCGGGACATTTCAGTGATTGCTGAGAGGCCCCCTCCTTTCTCTTTCTGAGGCTGTCAGCCTCAGAAAGAGAAAGGAGGGGGCAGAGTGGGGTCTGTCTTTCCCCATCGCTGCTGTGGGAGCTTCAGTGTGGCAGATACCAGAGTGAGCGACACAGATTCGTTATTTAAAATAATCAAGAACAACCCTAACCAAGCCTTTATTTGCCCTTGGCGACCACCGAGTGGGCCAGGCCACCGGGAAATATCCCGGTGCTCCCGATGGCCAGAACGCCCCCGGGCACTGATTGGCTCAGTAACCGTAGCATCAGTCTGCTCTCTTTTGCTGTGCTCTTTTCGAGCAATTAGAGCATTTAGAACATTCTGAAGAACATTGCAAGAGTGTGAGAAGGGTTTATGAAGCCTTAAAATATACATATGAATAGTAAAATAAATTTAACGTCCCTTGGTGGATTGTCATCTATCACGGGGGTATCTGGAATGTAATCCCCGCAATAAGTGAAGGACTACTGAATATGTATTTGTGTCAGTGTGCAATAACAGAATATCTCAAGCAATGAACAAAATTAATAAAACTGTCCGATGGAATCATTAGATGTACACCTACAACATACTTTTTGAATCAATACAATTCAACATGGCCGCTACAGCCAACTGATTTTAGAAACCACAAAACCAGTGATAACTCTGTCAGTTTGATGGATACTGAGCTAAAAATGGATGTGGTAGTAGCTGACAGTCCTTCACAACGCACACTTTGAGAAGGACTTCACGCATAACTTTTTATTTTTCAAGGTTTTATCAGAACGCCTATAACAGTTCTCAACAAAACACAATCTTGGTTTAAAGGAGGCAAGCAATATGCTTTCCTTCCACAACAGCTAAGTCCTTATTTTCTTATTTATTTAACGTGAAAAACTAAATGTAAGTGTTAGTTAAGTGTGCTCAGTTTTGCAGAAGTTGAAAATTGCTGGAAACCAAAACATATAGCTAATATTCCATTAGGACATGTCTGAGGTGATCCAAACGCAGCCGAACACCCTAAAGAAGAAACAGCTGTGGGAACAGCTGGCGTGTGAGAACGAGGCGTTTTCTCCTTCAGGGAATGACCACAGAGGAGATGGATCTGTCTCGCCGCTCCGCTCCATCTGCAGTCAAAAGCCTCACAGAGAATACGCCAATCAGCCACTACATTAAAACTATTAAATATTGAAGAAATGAGAAACACTGATTATTTCACTACATCATGATGATACCACCCTCAACAGCAGAAAAATATACCCAGAGACTCAAAGCACATCAGATTCTCTAGATACCATCAGTTCGAGCGTCAACAGGATGCAGGAGAACAAAGCCAGCGGGGCTTTACACCAAAACCCATAGGGGATTTCCTTTTAGCGTTCAAGTGCATGAGTCGACTAAAAAGTTTAAGGATGTTTGACTCGTCCCCTCCGTGCACTAAAGAGTGACTCGGACTTTCAGCAGGACTCATTTCATACACTGTATAGTACTAGTACTCATGTAACTTGGTTCAGTAAAAGGTAGAGTGCAGAAGTCGTACTCTTTGTCGGTGGAAACGGACCACGATGTACAGCAGCTGGAGCCAATGCAACAACCTAATCAAGGCTAACGCTAACGTCCACAGCTAATTGTTGTGATTTTCAGGCCTTCGTACTAGAAACGTCTAATTAATTAAAGTGTCTCATCTCGTTCCTCAGAGCTGTGGGGCTGAGAAATCATGTAAACATGTGAACTGGTCCAATATTTAAAACATTTAAGTTTAAATATGAAACAGTTTAAGCATATGTTGTGAACCAAACTGAATCGCAAGCTGCATTTTAACACAATTATAATGAATGTATGGCTTGTTTGGCACGTTAGACACCTTTATAACTCACTTGTTCTTTAACTGTGTTACAGTTTAAGTTTATGGTTGTGTACAAATAAATAATACAACAAAAAGACCAACAGACGAGTGTATATAGACTTTATGTCAGCGTTATGGAGATAGATTTTATTTACATTCTCTCAGCCAAAAACCAGCAACACAGATTGAAACCTATATTCCATTATTTCTTGTTGATGTTTATTTAATTACATAATTATAAAGATTCATGTAGTGTTTGACATGTGAAAACATTCTGATGTGCCTCTACTATAAAGTCTAGTACCGTATATAGTTACCAGAATGTAGTGAACAAGTAAATATTCCAAATACAGTCTAAGATCATTAATAACATTATATTTACAGGTGGTGAAGTGATAAATGTTTGCTTATTAAAACGTTTTAAAACTCAAATACCAAAAACGTTATTTGTTGATCGTTTCCATGTTTCGTTACAGATAATGTGATGCAATCCTTTGTCCTTTGTTTTTCAGGGTTTTTTTTAGGTCCAACTCAAAATAAAAACTCATTCCATCACTTCTACCATAAACAATATTTTACAGATATTATCATGGAGTATTTACTGTTAGTAAACAGTATTATAATGAAGGTTTACTTTAGTTTTTTTTACTGGTTATCCATTTTAATGTTACCTCTACAATGTGTATCAGTCCTCAACTGTATAGCCAATAATGGATTATTTAGTAAATTATGTCAGAGAGAGTAGATGGAGTGGTACTTCTTACTGAGGTGATTTAATTTACAAGTTTTATATTCTTTGGTTATTTGATTTGTTGGTCTAGTTAACATAAAATCATATAAATTGTTGGCTGTTTGGAAAGTTGCTCCACTGTAAAATATTTAAAGGTCAAGACATCATTTCTTGTTAAACATTGTTCTAGAAGAGATAAATAAAGCTGTGAGAATTCCACAAGTCCATAATGTCTTTTTTTATTAATAAAAGTGAGTCTGCACGACTAAAACCCATTTACTTTTCTATAGAACAGACAAGGGATGAATACCCATTAGAGGGAAACACAGGATGACAAACAGAACAATCTAATCTAACGATTAGTATTCATAGACCAACTTCCGCCCTCTGTTTCGACAAGTATGATATTCCAATAATGAAACACAGTAGTTGAAAAAATTACACAAAGGCTGGTTGAGTTTCCTCATTAAATATCAGAGGGACGTCATTAATCATGAGCTTCCAGTCTGAGGTCTAAACCTGAGACGACTTTATTTGCATTCAACACATTCTTTAACAAAGAAAGTTCATACTCAGTAATCCAGGTGTCAAATCTGATAACTCTCAATCAGGTCAAAAGAAACTGTCCAGATGACCTGATTGAGAGTTATCAAACATTCTTTAACGTTTCAAAGAAAAATTCAGATTGGACTAGAAGTCAGAAGAATTTTGACATGTTTCTCACGGATGAGTAGCCAGATGAAGTGTTTTTTTATGAGAAGTGCGCCGAAGAGAAACGGAGGAAAATGAGGCCGCATGCCAAAGGAGTTACCCGACTGCTTCAATAAAACCAAATATGTCACTTTTTATAACATCTTCTCTGAGAGCAACAAACCCTCAAAGATATTAATGCAAGAAGTAAATAAGGCAAAAAACTAACAACTTCAGTGCACTTTAACACAACTGATACAAACTGGGGTGAATAAAATCTCATAAATGGAACATTTACAAACCGTTTTGGAATTTTATTTGATAATCGCAACATGGAAACTTTAATTGTATCTTTGATGCAAAATGAATATTTGGCTAATTTCACCAGCAACCAAAGGTCCCGTACTAGGGACAAAGTGCAAATGCGTCCTTCTAACTAGCCAAAACAGTGCCAATACGAGTACCAATACGAGTACAAATATAAAAAAAAAAATTAAAAGCCCAAAAAGATTTGCAAGAATTTTGTTTGTAGATTTTTATTTTTTTATTTTTTTCCCCTTGTCCTGTTCAGCATTGCGACACTCAGAATTATTGTCTGAGTGTTGAGGTGATACCCAACAGATTTACTTTCACAAGCAGAGCATTATGTCTGGCCTTAATGCTCCAACTGATACATAAACAAAACTTTATTTGAGTTTGCTTTAGGTTTGTTTAAGATGCAATGGACATGGGGATGAAAAGAAAGAATAAAACAAAGCTAGAAAAAAGAGAAGGGGTAAAAGAGAAAGAAGGTGATAGGAGTAGAGGAGAGAGAGAGGTATAAAGAGAACACAAATCAACATAAATGAAGTCTGCCTCTAGAGCTGTTGTTTGTAGATTTTAACTCATTGAAAACTCATATTCTGTTAAACGGCTCATTGATCTTAATGTCAGCTCAGGCCTGGTACTCTGGATCAGGGATTTCCTGTCATGCCGTCCACAGAGGGTCTGTGGTGGTGGTAACACTTCTGATGTGCTAATGGTGAGCACTCAAGGTTGTGTTCGCTCTCCTGCGTTACTCTCTCTTTTTACAAATGAGTTTGTGATTAATTACCAGAGCTGTATTTTAATCAAATATGCTGATGACACGGCTCTGGCTGGACTACTAATGGAAAACAATCCCGCAGGTGAAGCTTCTTATTTATTTAAGGCCCTGGAGACATGGTGCTGTCAGAGTTTATGGGTAAGCTAGATATTAATGTAGCAAGACAAAATAATTAAATACTGGGTATATGCCCTAAACAAGACCTTAAAAAGAAGCCAGTTACACTCGATAGCAAACTTGTTGAAACTGTGGCAAATTTTAAATATCTAGGGTCATTCCTGGACAGTCAGCTCTTCTTTGCTGAAAACACTGATTATATATTTAAGACATGCTCACAGATTATCTTTTAAGAAGACTTAATGGTCCTGGGGTTAGTCAGCAAACTCCAGAGCGTGTGTACAAGTAGGCTTGTCACAATAAAGTTTGCTGGGCGACTGAGAAGTTATTGCGATAAAAGATAAAATTGTTAGAAATTTGACAATAATTAATTATTGTCAAATTTAAGAAGAAATGCTGGTTCATTTGTTTTGTGTGTAGTACCTTTTTAAACTACTAGATGGCAGTATAAGACTGTTTGAACTGAAGGAGGGATAGTGAGCGAGCGAGCAGTGTGTCTCTAAGAAAAATGGGAGGGAAGCCCCTTGACGTGACATGGGCTGTCTCTCCATCCTGTTTTTCGGTTCTCAAAATGGCGGACGCTCAATGTGGTTTGAGCTCTTGAGCATTTTTCACACAAAGATTTTAATAAAAATCAGTAAACAAATTCTCAGCTTCTTTTTGCAGAGAAAAATAACTTTTTACATGAAGGCACGAGTTTCAACTGTGAATTTTGGAGCTTCAACAAGCCTGAGGTTTATCCCGATTTTGACCTGCTAGCTTAGCTCGTAGCTTAGCTTCTCAGCTTAGCTACTTTTAACGATCCACAAATGTGATTTTGGAAGCTAAAACAGATTTTAAAAAGAAAAGAGAAAGGCAGGGGTCAGTGAAGAGCACCGGAGTTGAGCCTCTTGTCATCCAGTGTCTTCAGTAGAAAGAGAGAGACGAGGAAATGATGAAGCCCATAAATGAAAATGAGGTTGATAATTTTCTTTTAATATGTGATTAACTGATTTATTGTTTATCACAACAGGCCTATGTAGAAGGCAATTATCAATTGTTGAGTGTTGTAACTTTTCCCCTCCTTTCCTGGTATGGTCATCTGAGCTGTAGACTAATAAAAAAAAACTTTTAAGAATTGATTTAATGGCAGGTAAAACAGTGGGGAAACCACAAAAAGCTCTGTCTCATCTGTTTACAGAAAGAACATGGAAGACGGCAAGGAATATTTTAGCAGATAGCATCCATCCTCTTTTTCATCAAGTTTGAACCTCTGAGTTCAGGAAGGCGTTATAGGGTTCCTCTGGCAACGAAGAACATCTATAAGAAGTCATTCATTTTGAGTGCAATAACCATTCTTAACCAAACCAAATTATAACATTTACCTATGTATGCAAAGTGTTTTATTCTACGCACAAATTGTTGATATTCTGATTGTATGAATGTATTTTATTTTATGGTTGGAGAGCCGGAAAATTTCCACCTTGGTGGACAAGTTTTATCGCATCTTCATAAATGTTGTGAAATTTCTAACAGTTTCTTACGGTAAACACTGTTGAAAAATCAATAGTGTTTACTTTTTGCCTTAACTCATCAATTAGAGTTGCGCAACAATACTTTTTCAAAAGTGCTGACTGGGGAGCAGTGAGACCGTCGGAAAACTTAGCTCAGATCGGTATTTTCCCAGAATCATCTTCTGCTCAGTGAGAGACCATCCCATGTAAATTGTGTTATTCCAGTATGTCTGAACATCTTGTTGGATGCCCAGACCATCTCAGCATGTTCCATCATGTGATGGAGCAATGGCTCTCCTCCAAGCTCCATTGAGAAGACCAAGCTGTTCACTTTCTTTCCAAAGATGAGCCCGGCCACCCTAAGGATCTCGTTCTTCTACATCTCATAGCGTTGATGGATCAGTAAACTGAGAGCTTTGCTTTATGGAGCAGCTCTTTCTTCACCACAGCGGACCGATAAACACCCTCATTACTGAGCATGAGCGGCCTCTGAGCAGCTTCTCCAGAGTTTATATCAAAGTAAATTTTGACCATTTTCCACGGATAGCAACGTCTCTGAACTGAACTCAGCGTTGTGTTGTTTCGCTACATGTTGTATCAAACTGTGTCTTCCTCCTGACGTCTTTGCAGACCATAGTTTAAAGTCAGCCTTATTTTACAGCCATCGTTCACTTTTTAATACCTCAACACACCTTGCACTGCCCCTCCTCTACCACCTGACTGCTCAACAGCCAGAAAGTGGTATCAGAACACATTTATGAGTACAAGTACATCAGACAGACAACGTTGCAATCAAAGTAAGTGAATCTATGTTTTCAAAGCTCATAATCTTTATCATAAAAAAATGATGTTTTGAACAGTTCACAGGCTGTTTGTCGGCAAACCAGTGAGATCCCACTTAAATCTGCAGTTTAGTTGACAGAGCATCTTTACTGTGTTTTTCCAACAATGTTAATGGTTTTGGATCACTCTCCTGTTGTAGTGTCATCTCAACCAGCATGGTGCTGGCTGGAGTTAGGGGGAAAAAAACACAACAAGCAAAGAATCAACCCAAAACACACAAAATACAGCAACTTTAACAACATTCAACCAGTTCAGAGTCGCATTTAATCAAGTAAAGCAAAGAAGTAGTAAATATTAGCTCAGCTCTTCCAGCTTCCAAATGAATGTGTGTGAACAGTTTACTGCGATATCTGCAAAGACAGTTTTATAAAGTGGTAATGCGTCAGTGTCGATTAGCTTTAACAGCAACTTTGAGGCCAAAGCCATAAATGCATTCTTTTAAACACTGTTCCCATTATGTCTGACTTTCATTCAGCCTACAGATCCATTTCAGGGTCTATAGTCTCCTAATTGCAGGCATTTTCCTTCAAATTGTCTTGATTTAATTGTAGTTGTTAAAGAAAGGTGAAAAAAAAAACGAATATAAAAAGCAAATCACTCTTAACACAGAGCCTCAGTAACACAATGCAACATAAAAAGCAACCTTGAGAGCGAACGTGGGTGTATTTATGGTGCCTCCTTACCCGCTCGTTCAAACATGAATGGTATTTTATCGAAGGCCTGCCAAAGTAAAACATACACCACTGATGCACGACTACAAACACAAATATCAAAGTTTGGGTGAACACATCTTTGTACCGTATTTTTCAGACTATAAGATGCACTTAAAATCCTTTAATTTTCTTAAAAATTGACAGTGAGCCTTAAGTATTAATTCAGGCTGTGTGACCTCAAACGTTTTTATGTGGTACAGCTGAACGATGATGAGTTATTGTGAACGAGTAGAATAAAGTTTGACTTATCTGACGGTTTTGTTTCACTTAATGCGCCTTATAGTCCAAAAAATACGGTAATATTGTCGGTCATTCGAGTGAAACTTGTATTCTGTTTCAGTACTATAAGGAAGACAAACTGTCACACTCATTAGCGCAACAGCTGCCAACAACTGGTAAGATGCATCAACATAATGTAAATATGATAAAGTTGACATTTAGAGGCGTGTGTGGATGGATGACTGTAAGTGATGGCCAATTTGGCTGCTTAGCTAAAGGCCAAGGCTGCTGGTGGTAGGAAAACAAGATCAGACTGTGCATGTGTGCGTGCATGTGTGTGTGTGGTCTCCGCTCACCAAATAGATTGCTGGAGTGGCCTTGCTTGGAGACGGGTCTGAGCTCATTGGAACCCCACGCGTAGCGCCGATAGCCATCCCACGCGTGCTTCATCATCTGACAGGTGGAAGAACAGGAGGAGGGAGGGAATAAATAAATAAATAAATAACAGAGTTCATGTGGATACGACAATGACAACCTTACTTTATTTTAGAGGTTAATAATTCTCCAATCCCACGATTCAGTCCAGGTTTCAACTTTTAAATCCTACTTTAAATTAAACAATACAGTGGTGCATTTCCAGCTTATTTTCATTCAGTTTATTAAACATTAAAGGTCACGTCATGCTATGTGGCTAATTAGTACATAGAACATTTAACATCTCAGTCAAAGTTGTGGATTTAAATATTCAAGCTTTTCCAAATTAGGTCACACAACAAGTGGCAAGCCCTGAGCATTAAAATTAATTCCGCGTGTGTTTTTGCAGCTCGAACACGAGCGGAAATCAAAACAGGATAAATAAACATGCCAACGTGTTCTAAAACAACATGGAACGTGAAGCAGGTGGATTAGGGCCATTTTCACGCAACATTTAGATTTATTACAAAGGCTCCGAGCAAGCGCAACAAGAAACGTAACTCTTTCAGTTTTTATTCACCTGAACCAACTAAAACTAACTGTCTAGATCAGAAACCTGCAGGACAAGAAGAGTAAACAACACGTCCAGTGAGGAGACTGACATGTCCAGTATTTGTAAGATGTGAAGACATTAATGACCACAAATGGAGATTTGCTGAAACATTATTAGAAAATTTATTATCCAAGGTTAATCTTGAATTTATGGTGAAGTAGCAACACATTTACCGTATTGTTCAGACTATAAGGAGCACTTAAAATCTTTTGACAGTGAGCTTTATAATCAGGTGCGCCTTGTGTATTGAGTCTGGTTGTGCTTACTGACCTTAAACCAATTTCATGTGGTTACTGTGAATGAGTTGAGTACAGTTTGACTTATCTGTTTTGTTTCGCGTAATATGCCTTATAATGCGGTGCGCCTTATAGGCCGAAAAATACGGTATATATTCCACCAAAATTCCAGCTCTTAAAATTTTTAACCTGTATTTTTGTATATGGTTTGCAAAGCTGTGTTCTACGTCGTACACATTATTTTGTTGTCTACCTCTGTCTACATCGTACCTGCCTCTGCCTGCTTCGTACCCACCGTGGCAGCTAACCCCATGTTAATGATTTAGTCTACTAGAGACGAAGTCCTCCGGATGGGGGACGAAACGTTTCTCACTTAAAGAAACTGGTCCAGATGACATGATGTAACCATTTTTGTTGCTAACTACCTGAATTACTGAGCTTACAAACCTCTTTCTACTACAGTATAATTCTGAAGAGAAGAGTTAGACCAGTATATCAGTGTCTCCTCTACCGTTATCCAAGGAGAGCCCTACCAACAGAACCACTATGAAGATCATGGCATGTAAAAAAAATAAATGTCCATACATGCTCGCTTGTGACCATTTCTGTGTGGCAGGGGGAGACGCCAAAAGTCTCTTTTTCCTACCATCATTCCCTGCTCCCACACCGTGCCCCGACTTCCTGAACTTTTGTATCTAACGTAACTGTATTAAAGGTTGATGTTGTCAAACTGTCATTAGCATATGTGACGTGTCCCTGTGTCAACTATGTCAGTGTGTATCTAAATCCATTTGCTCTCTCAGAACAGCTGATTGGCCAGAAGCGGTTTAAAAGGATCACGTTCAGCCTGCTGGACGAGCGAGGGAGGCCAGGGGAGAAGATGTTCTGATGGTTGTTGGCTTTGCTCTCCTACTCCTGACAGAGACACCTGTGGTTTTTGCACCTGTTGCTGTTTTAGGGTTGAGCTGTTCGTTGTTGGGACTGGGGAGTTACCGGCTTGGTTTAAGTTTACGGTTTTTGTTTGTAGGGTTAGACCCTGAGGGGGAGTGGCCTGAATCAGACGGTCAACGATTGGCTGGTTTGGAGCTTCTCCCTTCCTTTTTGTTTGTTTTAGCCAGGGCTCCCGGTCTTTACATGTATGTTCAGATGATTAGTTGACAATTAAAGTTTCTGTCTAAAACTATACAGCTTCATATGTTGTGCGTCCTGCCATTTACTCCTGGACTTATCAGGACCATAGCAGCATACAGATACATCCAACTTGAGTACGACCAAACTCGAGTAAGCAGAGAGGGAGGGTGCTGCCACGAGAGAGCGCTCAGCCTGTTTGAGCCACTCTCTTGAGTAAACTCGTCGATTGTGCAGCTTTAGTTCTTGGAATAAAACTATTAACACTAAAAGAAATATTTGAAACCATATTAAAGCTAACAAACAAGGTTTTGGTAATGAGTATGAGCTACGCTTGTCTCTGTTTGAAACCATAATGTGAAGTAACTGTATGTGTGAAATGTAATTGTAATGAATGTAATACAGTTACATAAAGGTGGAAACATCCTTTCAGTGTCAAATTTTAAGAGTTGTAATACTGTAATCCCATTTTTACTTGTGAACATCATGCTATGAGTGTTGTATTTGAATATTCTAATTTATGGACTTTCTTGTCAATAAGAATACATGAACATTAAAAACCTCAGCTGGTGAAGTCTTTAAAATCAGCAATATGAGTCAATTAAATCTCATTTTATCTCAGTGAAATGCTGGCTGGAAGCTTGATTGAAACATAAAAACTAGTTCCTAAACTAACAGGTCAACAATTCTTTATTTTATTATTCCGATGTCTGTGTGTGTGTGTGTTCTGTGATAATCCAGGTTCCTTTAGATTAAGACAAATTCCTTTATCCTCCACCTTTAGACACACTTCACTGGTTTTGTTCTCGTGTCTTAAGTTAATTTTACTGTTACTAGAATGTATGGCTCCAAATCCAGCGAGTGAATATGGTCTAACAGAAACTCAATCAGCAGACCACACGTAGTCGCACTTCCTGTTACAGGCATACAGTTGCTGCACGTGTGTGTGTTAGATATACATTCAGTTACAACCAGCAGCACAGAGATGTCTGATATCGCTGCTGACTCATTGTTACTTTGCTCTTTTTAAGGACAGGCGCTTGCTGAGAACAACAATAATTAAGGGTAATTATTTGTAATGACTGGTACAAATGGTCACAGCAGGCTGTAAACCAGTAGGTCAAGAGCCTGTTGGTTGGTGCGACTTGTTGCCTCGGAAACCAGCACTAATATTGTAAATCTGTAAAGCTGTCAAACAAGACATCCATTTAGCCAGTCAGTCAAGCAGGAAAACAGGCAGGAAATGTATTTTCTGCACAACTCCGCTTCGAAGCACATAAATTAATACAAATAAAAACTGTCAATGTGAGAGTATTTGATTTTAACACATTTTTAGACATCTAGTTACTAGGCCTGTCACAATAATAAATCAATACATTTCATGATAAATGAAAATGATCAACCTCACTTTCATTTATCGGCTTTATCGTTTCTTTGTGCCTCTCTCTTTCTGATGACAACAGGGTAAACTCCGGTGCTCTTCACTGACCATCCCTTTTTCTTTAAAATCCGTTTTAACGATCCAAAATCACGTTTTTTTGGATCGTTTAAAGCAGCTAAGCTGAGAAGCTAAGCTAAGAGGCCGACCTTGGGGAAAAAACTCCCATCTTGTCGAAGCTCCAAAATTCACAGTTGAAACCCGTGCCTTCATGTAAAAAGTTATTTTTCTCTGAAAAAAGAAGCTGAGAACTTGTTTACAGTTTTTTTTTTTTATTAAAAGCTTTGTGTGAAAAATGCTAAAGAGCTCAAACCACACTGAGCATCCGCCATTTTGAGAACCAAAAACAGGAAGGAGACGGTCCATGTCACATCAAGGGGCCTCCCTCCCATTTTTCTTAAAGAGACACGCTGCTCGCTCCCTCACTATCCATCCTT
>JARVGS010000222.1:30480982-30494633 GCA_031762315.1 Hypsolebias antenori | reverse complement strand
AAATTTGACAATAATTACAAATTATTGTCAAATTTCAAACAATATTATCGTTTATCGCAATAATTTCTGAGACAATTAACCGCCCAGCAAAATTTATCGTGACAGGCCTACTAGCCATGTGACAGATCTGGTTGGCAGACTATAGACTGAGGAAGTCCTCTGGATGGGGACGATTCAGTTCTCACTTACAAAAAAAAAAGAAAACTGGTCCAGATGACATGACATAAACTTTTTTGTTGTTATCTACCTGGATTATTGAGTTTACAACCCTTTTTCCAGACTGAGATGGTTTGGACATGTCCAGAGGAGGGACAATGTGTATATTTGTAGAAGGATGCTGCCAGCTGCCAGGAAAAGACAGAAGAGATATATGGAGCTAGTTGGACAGAGGACGCAGAGGACAGAGATGGAGAAAGATGACTTGCTGGGGAGACCCTGAAGAGGGAAGAGCTGAAAAATGTTTTTTCTGTTCTGTTTTTCAGAAAAGAACCTCTCTTTAAGGGACGCCTGTGTGTTTTTGAGCCAGAATCAATTTAAGTCGGTGGAGCGTCGTAACATCTCAAGATCCCTGAAACATTTCTGAGAGCGGAGAGTTCAACCAGTTTCTTTATGTGACACTTTTCAGTTAGTTTGTTTACCTCATCCCGATGTGTTCAGCTGATGTCCAGCTCCTTTATTTCTGAGCAAAAAAAAAAAAAAAAAGTTTTCTCAGTAACAGTTTTTGTTAGAGGCAAAGTAGAGTTCCAGTAGCCAGAAAATAAATGTTTTTCTCAGTGCGAGACCCGTGTTTTCATCTTAAAGTGTGAGCCAGCTGAAGGTTGCTGGTGCAACTTCTTAAACCATTTCCTGGATTGCAGTGATAATAAACAACTTGATCTGGTCACATTGAATCACATCTCTCAACCAGGTCCCAAAGTAAACTGTTGATCAAATAATTAAACTTAGTCTAAATTTGTGTTTCTATAAAAGGCCAAATAGTTGCTGCTCAAAGAACCAATTTTCCCTTGCATTAGAGAATTAATCCATGATTGATTAATTATTGTTTAGATTATTCATTACTTTAATATCTTACTTTTTCAAAGTTGTCCCCCAAATTTTTATCCTTTATCATTTGTGCTCATTTTTCTGTTATATTTGATTATTTATTTTGCAATAAAGTTTAAAAGGCAAATTCAGCTTCCTCCTCACTCAGTATAATATTGCGTTGATTTCCCTGTAATTGAATTCATCTTCAGCTGTTAAGATTGATAATTCATTGGTGAATTCAGTGATTGAATATACTGTACATAATGTGTGTTAACTTGTTGTTGGTCAGTAAAGTACAGTAACTTGTGCTCCCAATTTTAACAAGTGTAAATAATAAAAGTCTTGTAGAGTGGAGAAACACATCACCCTTATATTCCTCCTTAAAATGTGTTTTTATTAAGGCCGCACAATAAATACCAAAATTGTCACTGGAGTATGAGTGAGTGCAAAACCAATATCCCAAAGAGCTGCCTGGACTTCAGTCAATTACAAACCTTTATATTTCAAGTGCCATAAATTCTTGTTCTATACTCTAATAAATGTGGTCAGTTTAACAAACTGTCTCTGACCTTGATGCCAACATCTGCTTTCGAGAGTGATTGACAGGAATGTGGGTTCGTCACTCAATATTAAGAAGGAAAATTCACACAGGAAATACTTCTAATTTTGTGCATCCTTACTTTTTAAGGTATTTTATCCTATTATATATATATATTTTTTTTTTCTTCTTCTTCTTTCCGCTTCTCCCTTTGCAGGGGTTGCCACAGCAAACTAACTCGCACGAAGACTTGACAGTTGTTTTTTTTTGTTGTTGTTGTTTTTTTGTTTTACACCGGATGTCCTTCCTGACTCAACCACGGACCACCGAGCTACCACAGCCCTCTGTGTCGAGCAGAGAGCTGCTATCCAGGGTGCCTGGGGAAGCAGATGGTGGCGGTTAAGTGCCTTGCTCAAGGGCCCAGAGTGGGGCAGATGAGGGTGGAGACAGGCGTGACTGCTTCACTTGTCCCACCCACAATTTTGATGTTGTTGGTACCGGGGCTTGAACCGGTGAGCTTCCGATCACAAGCTCACCTTCTCTAACCTCTGCGCCACCACTCCCCTACAGTATTTTATCCTATTATATAATAATAAATAATAATAAATTGTCATGTCATCGTTGTGTATTTCTATACAAAAACAAACTTAGTTCTCTGGATTTAACCCATCACATGTGAGATACACCCAGGTAGAGCAGTGGGCAGCTATGTAGACGCCCGGGGAGCAATTAGGGAGTAGGTCTCTTGCTCAAGGACACTGCGACATGTGGGCATGGCAGGGAGTTGAACCTGCAACTTTCTGGTCCCAGGTCAGCTGCTGTACCTCTACATCATCTTGGCCCCCCGATCGTGGATATGACTAATGACTCTGGATAAAAGCTTCATTTGAGTTAAATTTGTATTTTGTTTCTGACGTTGGTGTTTGTCATGGTCTTTTCACAACAAAATCCCACATCTGAACATAAACAGGTTGATCTAGAATTTCTGATGACGTCACGACTGGTTTGATCATTTGACAGAGTAAGCTACTTGGAAGACCTGATAAACCCAGAGTGTGTCCAAGTTCACAGAACCACAGAGCATCATATCCCATCTGGCCCGAGAGCTCTCAGACGGGCTTAGTTAGTCACTGGGGAGGAAAATATCTGGACAACAGACGTGCTGTTGAAAACTGAAGACATTTGTTGTTAAAGCACTGGCTTTGGCTTAAGGCTGGCCCTTTGTAGATGTTTGGTCCAAATAAATCTGGTTTTACACAGATACTGTACACTTGCTGTGGTTTGATTTGAAGGAAGCTTCTTTAGTTTGCTGCATGACTGGTATTGATGATTCATTTAAATCCTGTTCACTTTGCTGTGATGAAAATATATAAAAATAAATGATTAGTAACATTTTATTTAAAATGAAATAAAATAAATTGTCAGATAAGAGCAGTTGTATCCCTTCAGAGTGTCATGGGTCTTCCCCAGGGTTTCGTTCTAGTTGGAGTTTCCTGGAAAACCTTCCTAGGGAGGTGTCAGGGAGCATCCTTACAGATTCCTGAACCACCTCATCTGGCTCCTCTCTGTGTGGAGGAGCAGTGGCTCCATTCAACCTCTCCCATATAACTGAACCTCTCACTATCTCTAAGGGAGAGTCCAGTTTCCCTGCAGAATAACTCATGTCAGTTGCTTGAATCCAGACTTTTGTTCTTTCAGCCACTACCCAGAGTCCATGACCATATAGGTGAGGCTAACCTGAGAGCTTCTTCTTGCAGCTCAGATCTCTCCACCTCAACAGTCCACAATATTGAAGAAGCTGCACTGATCGGTTTGTCTCACATTCCATTCTTCATACCCTGGGATACTTGAACTCGTCTACTTGAGGCAGCATCTCACTCCTAACCCAGAGAGGGCAATCCACCCTTTTCTGACTGAGGACCATGGCCTCAGATTTGGGGGTGCTGGTCCTCACTTAAGATGCGATCACACCTGGCTGCAAACTGTTTTAGTGAGAGTTTGAGATCATGCCACAGTGATGCCAACAGGACCATATCATCTGCAAATAGCAGTGGTGGAATCCTGAGGTCACTTCCTCCACTTCCAATGGTGACAGTGGGCAACCTTCTTGTTCTTCTCACCCTGAAGGGGTCTGACTTACTGCTGGCGATGTGAACCAGAGTCTTTCATCATTTGTACAGGGGGCTGGATTCACCAAAGCAACGAACACACAAGACCATACTCACGGAGCACCATGTACCTCGAGGAACATGGTTGAATGTCTTCTCAGAGTTCACAAAACACATGTAGACTGGTTGGGAAAACTCCCATGCCCCATCAAGGACACTGGCAAGGGCAAATACATCTTATTTTATTTAGTTCACATTTATTGTTAATTTTGCTGTTTATAAAACATATTTACATATTATCAGAGGTTAGAAACTGCATTTGCATGTAGGTGTATAAAAAATACGCAATTGTCAAAGTAACAGTTTTTATTGTGCACAGTGTTTTGTGTAGAATGATTTAAAGATGACTATAAAGAATCCAGCTTTTCTGCGTGCTTGTGTGCGTGCACGTGCTTTCAATCTACAATCTGCAATGGATTAATCTGTCTCAACTCTAATGCTGCTCCCCTTGTTTGTCCAATTCTGCTCTTGTGCCTCGATACCTTTTAATTATAGTGGAAGCAAGTTGATCCCTAAAAGGCGGATATGCATTTGTTTGAAGACCATAGTATTCGGTCTGAGCCTAAAAAGGCTCTTTGATCTTGTCAGTATTAGATTTTAGCCTTTTTCTTGGGAGCTTTTCAGGCCTTTGTTAAAACCTGCTTCATGTCAGCGCTTCAGCATTTGAAGGACTTAAAGATGGAAATCCTGAGAGATTTTTTTCAAATAAATCCGAGCTGCAAGTTTCTAAGATTAACTCTGCTTGACCTTAACTTTCAGTTACCCCTCCTCCTTTTAGGAGTGAGCGAGGTCCTGTGTACTTGTGACTAAAACCTTAAAATCAATTTGACAGTTATTTATAAATATTAAAAAAAGAGCATCGTCCTATTTTTAGTGTCAACTTATTTACTCTGAACAGGATCCTCTTTGTAGACAGAACATCACTGTCAGACAAGAGCTGGAGGAAACCGCTTTTACCAGAATAATAAAAAATGTTTTTCTTAAGAAACTACATCTCATGTATCCCACTGATTGAGCAGAAACTTTCTATGTAATGCTAAAGGCATTTATTTTTCTTTTGCATGCTCCAGACATTGTTTTTACAACTGTGACATTTGCAGATTGGGAAATGATTTAAGAAATGATTAGCTTTTGTTTAATATGTGTTGCTGCACTGTTAACATTACTAACAGTTGTTAAATAAAGCCCAGAAGCTCATTCCATTAGACTAATTTAATATTTGTAAATAGTTTGAACAGCTGATTGTTTCAACAATCTAGTTTCTAACCTTAAATGATTTAAGGCTCACTCAGCCAGTGTATGCAGCTAATTCAGAAGAATTATTATTTACTGTAACTGTAGGATGTTGCAATATGCTCTGTATGATTCATATACAATCTCAATGCAAACATGAGTCATCTATAGGTTTTAAGCTTATTGAAGGACTCATAATATTGGTTAGTAAGAATATTCATCATTATTTATATACATTTGCATTACAGTGTGTCAGCTTGCATAGTAATTATCTAAAAATTTAAATGAGTCAAAGGGACAACTTCAGTATCTAGTCATCTATTTTTTTACAGAATCAGAATGAGAATCAGAATGATTTTATTATCCTTGCAGAGTGAAGTACAACAAAATTACTTTCCATACAGCCATCCTAAAGATGGACAGAAGTGCACAGGGGGCTGCAGCTTCTAAGAAGCACTGCCCGTGTTGCTTGGATAAGAAAAAGGAAGAAAACACAAGGAGATATGTATAAAAAGATCTCACACCTTGTCCTTGACAGGGCATGGTTTGAGGCATCAAAAAAATCTACCCCAGCAAAGCAACAGACTTAATACATATGCGTGTGGAGTGGGTAGGTGGGTGGGGGGTCCCCCCATGGCTGCCAAGTGAGTGACGCAGCCCTTGGTGCCTTCACATCTCCTAGGCTGCTGCACCAGGAGAGGCGAGGGAGGCCAATGAAGGCATTGAGTTTGAGGGAAGGTCTCCAAGATGTATTCCTTCCAACCGTTCGTGGACACTGCCAGAGAGTCCTGACAAGGATCAGCCTGCTCAGCTTGATACAGCACCACATATAGTTCACACATAGTCTGAGTGCTGCCAAGCTCAGCATATTCTCCCCAATTTATCGACAATCCAGATTTCCACCAGTCCAAACAGTAAAATCCAGTTATTGTAGATCCAAGTATGTTTCCATTGATGTAAGAGGGTTCTCTTTCACCCTGACTACCTATTGAGGAAAAATTATAAATTTTGTCGAGAGACCAGCTGATCAAATCCATCATTACAATTTGGAAGGTATGCAAAAAAAGGGACTCTGAAAAAGGTTCACAAGACAAAGAGCAAAGCGTGGACGGAGCATAGGAGGACGCATCTGCCTTCCACTGAGAGCAAGCAAGAAAATAATGTTTTACATTTAATTCAGTCTCTTCAAATTTTCTGAAGATTTCTCTTAAGATACATTACTTGTAAAGAAAAACAGTCAGACGCAGTAAGATTCTTCTTCTCCAAAGTTTTACACCGCTAAAATATTTTTCTAGCTATGCGCTCCAAACCACCAGTGAATTCTGCCGACCTTCAGAAGATTCTTTTAAATAAATCTGAGAGCCCCCAGTCAAATAAACACCATCCCAGCACAGCCATTACATGGATAATAAATAAAATCCCAGCCGTACCAGTAAAGATAAGAATTATGGTGCATTGGAACAAACATTAAAAACACCCATGATTGTGCAACAGTTTAACACTGTTGAGATCTCATATGTTTTAAGAGGAAACAGAGGATTTGTGATTGTGATTGCTCAGACTTAATGACCTGTTCTTTGTAACAAAAGTTTTTTATTTTTTTATTTGCCATTGTCTCTGTTAGACCAACATGGCCTCTCTTAAATGAACAATCAGCTTCAGTCAAGTGTTTTCAACCAAACTGCCTCAATATAGTTTGAAGGACGATCTTTGCTTGTTGTACAGACTTAAAATAAAATAAAAGAAAAAGTATTTAAGGTACAAATCACTGGTGCAAAATGCAGAGGCTCTTAGTTAGCACCGCCTGCTGTTGAGCCATCTGCCTGCAGCATTTGCAGCAAGAAAAAGAAAATTCTGAAGAAAACCTACATATGTTTGTAACAAAACAAACCTCTACACCAAACTGTGACAAAACAGATAAACCTGAACTATAACTTCTGTTTTTCCACTTGGTGTCAGAGATTTTCTTTGATTTTGCAGATTGGATTGAACAGAAAACCAAAAAACTGTTTGTTCCACTGTGTTCACACAATTTCAGTTCAGTTTATATAGTACAAATTCACAACTAAAGTCATCCCAGCCCACTACAATAGAAAAGTCTTAATCATGAATCCAATTCAGAGCCAGATTTAGAGTCCAATTAATATTTTCATTTCTCTTGGCACACAATACATTGACATAAAGCACATGAAGAAATGTCTTTTAGTAAAAGTTCTGTAAACACGCCAGCAGATAATCTCAACTTGAACTCAGTCTTCTGTCCTGAGTCAGGAGAGGCAACAGGCTGAGGAACTCCACTCACATTTATTTTACATATTTTTGAAAAGATCGGCAAAAAAATACTGTTGCTGTTTAAAGCAAGCTATCAACTCATGGCAAGACTCTGACATCCCTCAAATCCCTCCTTGGCCTGCCACCTTCTTATTTCTCCTCCCACTTGTCATGCCGTCAGTGCAGTTACAACATGCACGCTCAGTATGTAGTGTACTGTAGTGTTCCCTCAGCGCAGACTGAACTTTGCAAAAAAGGCCTTTTTCTACTCAGCTCCTGTAACCTGGAACACCTCGCAACAGGAACTGAAGTTGTCCACCTTGATTTCTTTAAGGGGTTTCAAACATTTGATAATGTCAATGGAAAAATCAAGGCAGATATGTTCTTGGTTTTAGTATTTCACCCTGTTTTACGGCACCCTGGTTTATTGTTTTAAACACTTCTCTTATTCTAACTGCATTTTTACTGTTGTTTATTGTTGTCATTGTTTACTGTTGTTGTCTGTACTTTATATGTTCTGTCTGGAGCAGGTCTGTCTTGTAAATGAGTCCTTGTGGTTCAAGGAGACCAGCCGGTATAAAGGTTGAATGAATGAATACATCTCTGTGCTGACGACACAGTTGTTTATTGTCGAGCTAACACAGTTGCTAAGGTTTTCCAGCTTCTAGTCTGCATTTAACATCATCCACTCAGATTTGTTCCATCTCAAACTGGTGCTAAATGCTGATAAAAACCAAAGGGATGTTGTTTTCAAACAAAGTTGGTGCCAGCAATTATTCTTCCTATCTCATCCACGCATGGTGTTCCTATTAAGCGTGTGGATTCTTACTTGGGAGTTTTAGTTGATGCACATCTCTGCTGTTTAAGGCAAGGTATCAACTCATAGCAAGACTCTGGCATCCCTCTGGCATCCCTCAAGTCCCTCCTTGGCCTGCCACCTTCTTATATCTCCTCCCACTTGTCATGCCGTCAGTGCAGTTCCAACATGCGCGCTCAGTCCATCATTACCTGCAGTCTTTGTTTTGTTGAAAACTTAAAGAAACTGAAACTGCATTTCTTAACTTTGAATGTCAAGAAATGCCTTGTAGATGCCACTGTCCTACCGGCTATCAATTATGGTGACATTATTTACATGAATTCCCCTACAAACTTATTGAAGATGTTGGATGCCATCTACCATGGAGTGCTAAGGTTTATAACTGGACCATACACATCACTGTTCTCTGTACATGTTGGTCAACTGGTCATCATTAACTTCACTTAGGTTCTCTCACTGGTTCTTCTTCTTTAAATCACTCCTTGGTCTGCTGCCTTCATATAGCTACTCCCACATATGTCATCAGTGCAGTTACAGCATGCGCTCTCAGGTCATCATTACCTGCAGCGTTCCCTCAATGTGGACTGAACTCGGCAAAAAGACATTTTCTTACTCTGCCCCTGTAACCTGAAAGACCTTGCACCAAGAATTGAAGCTGTCCATCTTGATTTCTTTAAGGGATTTCAGACATTTTATAATGTCATGAGAAAAATCCAATCAAATATTTTCTTACTAGTATTTTATATTGTTTTATAAGGCACCTTGATTTGATTATGACAAAACTTTTTAATTTTAATTTATTTTTGTTATTTTATGTTATTGTCTGTACATTATGTGTTGTCTGTCTCTTTTGAAACTGAGTCCTCACAACTCGAGACTAACCTGTATAAAGTTTGAATAAAAAAAAAAGAAAGTTGCAGGTTCAAAACTCAGCTTCTGAATGGAATTTGTATGTTCTCCTTGTGCACATGTTCTGTTCTGTTCTTCTCGTACTCTGAAATACGTACTGGGTTCCTCCCGTAGACCAAATAAATGTATGCAAGGTTAACTGTAAACTTTGAAGGTGGTACCTCACTGAGCTGTGAGTAGTTATTGAATGACATTCAGAGGGCGTCTTCAGAAGGTATTGTGGCTTTCAAGGGAGGTTCTCAACTTCCTTGTTTAAGTCAAAGAGACATGCAGCCTTGTTGCTTGAGTTTTGACTATGTTCAAGTAATTTGTGCAACTCTTCTTTCAAAATAGTCATTGTGGGTGCTCCAACCCCATTTCATGCAAACTTGCATTTGAGCTCCTCTGATGGAAAACATCCAACAAAAAGGTTCAGTTTTAACAGAAAAATAAAAACATGCTAATAACTAATATTATGTGGAAAAACTGGTCCAAATCTGCTTTCTTTACGTCAAAAGTTTACTCCAGTAGATTAAATCGTAAATTTGGGGCGGCAGCCAAGGTTGTCGAAATGCTAACTGAGGTGGGCAACCGAAGAACATGCACAACCAAAAATGCTGTTTTGCAAGTCATGCACTTAAAAATATGTTTTGATTTTTGAAAACTGTCTGCGCAAAATGTGGCTGCATGGCTTACTGGTCACAGTGGCCAAGTCTTAGATTTCAGTGAGTCTGCAGCTGAAAATACTCACATTTTTTCAAATATCCTGCAAATTTGAGCTATACCAACTAGTTTCTCAACCACTGCAACTCAATGAGACACTAGCTCAAATTGTCACTAGATTTGTGAGCGTGCGAAGAGTTGTCTGCCTCCTTTGTGTCCAAACCTCCAGGGTGCACCCAACTTTTTGCCCAGTGGTCGCTGGAGATATGGCACCAACTCCCTTCTACCTGCTTAGAAAATGGGGGTGGGTGGATGTTTAAAGCAGTAGTCCATTGATTATGTGTTGTCAGTCATTGGGTGGACAGTAACTAATTTCCACTGTGTGAGTGCAGCATGATGAGATGCTTAACAACTTGAGTAGATTGACACCTTGTTCAAGGCTGGAGAGAAGAGGTGTCTGAATGAGAACGAGGCAACTGCCGGCTAATCAGCAAATCCACACCATGTACTCCACTGATCCTCCAGCTGTGTTATTTTCAGCTCTGTGATCAATGTGTAGTCCACTCTGCTTCTGTTTCATATCCTTCGCACAAGTGAGACATGACAAATTTTAATTTCCTCACACCAAGATAATGAGCCGTCTTTCTACAGACTGAAGCTGAAAGTGTCTGAGACTATTACAAGTTTCTGAAGGCTCCTATTTTTGGACCAAAAGAGATTTTTTTTTCTTTTTATGAGATAAGCTTCCAAGCTGTGATCACACTGCATCTGTCATCACACCTAGAGTATTTGTTGGCTTTAAGTGGGATAAATCACAGCCACTACAGCTCTGTCAGTGATATGAATTGCAAATATTAGTTACATACCTTACATTTATCCATCTGCCAAAACAGAACCCAACCAGATGTTTTTATAAAGCTATATAATTTTTTACGTAATCTGAATGCAGTTAACTTGTTCACCTCATTTTTTGGTAAGAACAGTGATGGAAACGTGTACAAGTTCAAGGCTAATTCAAAAGCAAAGTGAAAGGAAACAATATTGAATAAAAGGACACATGTACAGAAATATATAGTTTCTGTCCTGAGATTGGAATATTATGTGAACTTTAATAAATGATTTGTTCAAACTTGACAACTTTAAAATCTTCATAAAAGTAATAAATATTTAAAACTTCACATTCAGTACTGTGCAAAATCTTGCCTGACTTCTTTGTTTTGAAGCAGCCTTTCTTTTCATTCATTTTGGGCAAAACATACAACCAAATTCAACCTGCAGTTCAATATGAATTCCTAATGAGTCCAGTTTCATTACTTTTTGTCTGTCTAAGCAGATCTCACTTGTAAATGTGTCTTCTATTCTCAATGTGACTTATCTATCTAAATAAAGGTTGAATGAATGAATGATGTCATAAAAAGAGCATTCCACCAAGAAAAACATCAATGAATAGCATGTCGATTTATTGATTAAAGATTGTTGCAAACAAGCCTGTGCATAAATCAGTGTTTATATTACTGTTAGGGTAATGTCTTAATCAATAGTTCTTTAGGCTTCCTTATGGCCTTTTTAATTTTATCTTTGGAGTTTGACTGCTTTTAAAAATTTAATTCTATTAATTTTCTGTCCAGTTTTTAAACCTGGCCTTTAAAGCATATGATGACGCAGGAAAATTAGGAAAGTCGACAAGTTAAGGACAGAAGATTTGTCAGACTACCTACAGTTAAAAGCACTTTGTGCAAACAGGGTTGACTTAGGCATTTTTTAATGACTGCACAACAAATCATGGGTTGTTTTGACTGAGTGCTAGTAAACTAAAGCCTAACCCTACAGAAGTGTGCTTTTTAGATGAGTGCGTATTACCCTTTACTGAAAGTAAATTAATTTATTTGAAACCTTGACACCTCAGTGGTGTCCAACTTCAGGCTTGTCTCTAAACCCCCATTTCTGTCCAAATTACTGGGAAAAAACGGAGTCCCAGTTGAATACCTGGAGGATCACTCTGTTTTAGAGGTGTTCCAGTCAGGCTTCAAAGCACTCCACAGCACTGAGACTGCTTTGTTAAAGGTATTTAATGACATTTTCATAGCCACGGACGCAGGTGACTCTATGCTGCTTGTCCTATTGGACCTTACATCTGCTTTTGACACCATCGACCATGAGATCCTCATTTTTAGGCTGGAGCTGTGGGTGGGCATCACAGGGTCAGCCCTCAAATGGTTTAGGTCCTACCTCTCTGAAAGAAACTTTTGTGTCAACATCAAATATTTTAGTTCAGCATCAGCAGCGCTTCAATGTGGGGTACTGCAGGGGTCCATCCTCGGTCCTCTTTTTTTCTTTATACCTGCCACCACTAGGTGCCATTTTCCATAAACCTAACATTCCCTTCCATTGCTACGCTGATGACTGTCAAATTTACTTCCCTCTGATGCACACTGGTGCACATTCTGTTCAGCCTCTTCTTGACTACCTGGCTGACATCAGGGGCTGGATAGCTTTAAATAAATGTCTTAAGTTTCAATGAGAAGAAGACTGAAGTCATGCTGTTTCCTCCTAATGGCACGATCAAGAACCACTGCATCGACCTTTCCTCTCTTATAGGACCCAATTCAAGCTTTTTAAAAATCATTTGCTGCTTCTTATCGTCAGAGGGAATTTAGACTTAACCGAGCACAATAAAATTCACATTATAAAGCCAGTCATATGACATACAGGTACTTATAAATCAAATATATGAAACTATGGTAAAAAACATCAGAACTTTAAACTTCATCTTGAAATTCTTCGAGCAAAGTGCAGACATCTGATGACATTACAGGAAACTGATATCAAGGTATTCCAGTGAGTGAAATAATTTGACATGCCTCGTTATAAAACAAAAAAAATGTACATTTGGAGC
Organism: Hypsolebias antenori; assembly: GCA_031762315.1. Lineage (NCBI taxonomy): Eukaryota > Metazoa > Chordata > Actinopteri > Cyprinodontiformes > Rivulidae > Hypsolebias > Hypsolebias antenori. The sequence continues at coordinate 30,482,133 of JARVGS010000222.1, read as the reverse complement.
CCAGACTTTCTGCTCCTAAAGAAAATGTGTAGCTGAATGTCTACAGGTATGAAGCCAGCCTACTGAACCCTCTGCAGAGTCAGAGTTATGTGTGGGGAATGTAATTTCAGCTGTGAATTATGACTGACAGCCTCTGAGAAATGATAGGCACGTCTTATCTTTATTTTTACTCTGGGTAAAGGAGAGAGGAGAAGGAGGATGGAGGAAAGAAAAAAAGCTGTGAACTTGGTGAGTCATTAAACACAGCAAATGAGGCACTGATACATTTAGAATCGTTTTAACTTGGTCCCCACCGTGTGGAATAGACAGGCGAGCGTGGCACCAGAGATAATACCAAGCCTGCATACATTTTAATGGGCTTGACAGGGAGGGATCAGAGAGTATTAATCCATAGCTTTGCCGCACCCTATCCTGCTAATGTGTCTCTTTACCAAGCAATTACAGCCTCACTAAGGCACAGGCAAATGGAAAATAAATGGGATGAAGATGGCGTCTATATTAACTATATGTCAGAAGCAATCATTTCTGTTTCCTCCGTGGTTAAAGTGGTGGCACAACTTGAGTCATAATAGATTTTTTTCCCTCAGTAAAATCAATTTTATTTTTACCATCCGAGATGAATTTGGAAACAGTGCTCGAGTTGTAATATTGATATCAAACAGATTTTGACAAGTTCGTTTGGAAAACGTGACACTACTTCATGATTTATTCCCACTATTCAACCTAATCAGTGTAAATCTGACAAACACAAGTTTCTTTAATTATTAGATTAAATCGCAAACCTAAGATTAGCTCAGGTGAGTCATGTGACTGGATCCGTGGTCTTAAAGTACAATTGCCCTCTAAAACATGGTCACAAGAATCATGCTTAAAGTCAGATTCAGATCTTACATTTAAATGTTATGTTTTTATTTTATTAATGATAAATCTTATTTCAGCTGTTTCCTCTTCAAGGGTCTCCACAGCGAGTCATCCTCCATCTATCTCTGTCCTCACTCCAACTACTTCCATGTCCTCTCTAACTGCATCCATATTTCCTCTTTGGCCTTTCTCTGTCTTGCTTCCACAACTCTGTCCCAGATCTTCATCGTGTGGCTCATCAACTTAATTCCCCTGTAGTTGCTACAACTCTGTACATCACCCTTGTTCTT
>JARVGS010000222.1:30445270-30463169 GCA_031762315.1 Hypsolebias antenori | reverse complement strand
ACACAACCCTCACCATTTACCCGGGCTTGGGACCGGCACATGAGATACACTGGCTTGTGCACCCTAGTGGCTGGTTTTTTTATTGTGGAGTTTAGTAAGCCTGTGATATGATGACCTGTGCCCACAGCCTTATGTATGATACAAAAACCCATCTAATGAACTGGGCACTAGAGTCAGACTGCAAGTACAAATATGTATAGGCTCATATGGCTGAGTATATTTCCCCATCCTCTCCATCTGTGGTAATTTGTGCAGAGACAGTCTGGCTCCAGTTCTACTTTTTATTGCTTTAACTGGATATGACTCCCATTTAGACCACAACTACTTTTCCTCTCCTTGGACTAAAACTGAAGACGTTGCATCAGATCTTATTGTTTAATTATTGGATGCACTTGTTTGAAGCTCATTTTAAAGATAATTACAGTTAAAAAAAAAAAAAAGACGAAAAAAAAAAAACAAGGAAACACAAAAAGTGTTTACAAACAACTCATCGGGGGTCTGCTATGGATGAGTGGTTAGAGCAGTCGTCCTCACTGAACCCCTCGTTGCCTCCCATGTGTGTCCCATCAGTGTATGAATGTGATAAAGTACTGATTATTCTTTGTACAGATCTAGTAGATGCTGTACGAATGGATACATGAGGCACAGATTGTTGTATAGAGCTTTGAGTGTCTTGATCAGGTGGAAAGTTTTCAGTGCAATAATCCATGCAGCAAAATGGATGAAGTAGTTTAAGAAATTACGTAGCACAGAGGTGCTTCTTACTTTTTTCACTCTTTGGGTCTTCTTTTACGTTTGAGTTGGCCTGAAGGACGAGCTGCATTTCTGTGAATCATTAGTCACTGTCAGGACCTTCAAGGTACAGTAGTCCCTCGCTACTATCGGCATGGAAATTTTTATTTAAAATAAATTATTTTAAATTATTTAGCACCTGTTGCACATTAGTGCAGCCCATGCTGCAGGATAAACTTCCTGCTGCAGCTGATCAGCTGTTCTCTGTGCATGATCAGCTGTTTGCCGTGCAGAGCGGAGAAGTGGGCGTGGCCAAGAGCTTGCGGAAGGATCCCCCACAAATCAAGGGACTACTGTAACTCTGTTTGCTGCTCTGTGGAAAACCAGTTGCAAAAAGACACTTTTTTTTATCTCTTCAGTTGATGAGTAGAATAAGAAAAGAGAGAAAGGGAGGAGGGAGGGAATGACAGGGAAGAGGAGACGAGGAGGAATGACTCAAGGAGGCAAAGAGTCAGTTTGTTTAGATCTGTTAGAACTACTGGTTCATACCAGAGTGAAGACTCAGTGTTTGGGTGTGATCAGCAGTTTGTTCAGGTGAGAAACAAGTCGGTGTTTAGATTGTCCAATAAAACGTGTTTATGCTGATTCAACACAGTTTTTGCAAAGTTAGTGCTATTTTAGCCATTAATTTAATAAAATCTTCACCTCGTTCAGGAGGTGGGTACAGTAACTTTTGGAGTTTGCAACTTTTATATTTAAAACACGTAACTTTATTTACTTGTTTATTATCTACATGCATGCACACATTTCTTCAAATTATTTAAAAACTTTTTTATTTAGAATTTGTCTCAGAATCCACAGAACTGACCTATTTTTGACTTTATGCTTTTTTCAGATTTTAACTAGCTTTAACTACTTTTAGCTTTTAGCCTAGCAGTTTGCGACTTTTTGTTTCTAAATAACATTTTTCTGTTTTTAAATACACCTATTACTTTTAGTAAGCCCTATGCTATTTTTTTAGCCTTTAATTACCATTTAGATGCAGCTTTTAGGTCATGTTTATTAGCCTTTATTTAACCAGGCAAATCTCATTGAGATAACAGATTTCTTTTTCAGGGGAGGTCTGGGCCTGAAGGCAGACTAACATGCATGTTTTTGGTCGTCAAACCCACATCTTTCTTGTTTCAAAGCAACTTTTCTAACTAAACACATCACAGCACTGCCTATTATTAACTTTTTTAACGGCTTGTTCATTAGGAAACCCAAGCAGGACTTGACTACAGTTCTGACCGTGTATTACCTCACAACATCCCTTGAACTAGTGAAGGTGCGAGATGAGTAGACCTGGCTCAGATGGGGAATGAATATTTGTTTTTCACCAAAACATTTGAGTTACAGACAGTAACTTCACTCTATGATCTCTTAACGTCTAAACTTTAGGGTTCTGTAAAAACAGTTTATCCACATACTGTTGGTTTGCTATAAATTGCAATTCACCACTTTTTATTTGAATGATGCACCATTTTTATTTTTTTACAGCTGATGCATCACCTCAGGCTGTTTTCTGTTTGTAGCATTTAGCAACCAACAGGAAAGTTTGTTGCCAAGTGCAGTTTTGGTGGGGGTGGTGGGGGTGGGGGGTGGGGGTTAAATGGTCTGAAAGAGCTTCAGATATTCCATTGGTGGTGTTCAGCTGGTGTCGTTGACAAAACTGTCTTACACAAAAACAAACAAACCAACCAAAAAAAAGAATGAATGTAGACCTCTGCTCCTTCATTGCTTAGGCCAGTGGTCCCAACCCTGGTCCATGAGGAACACCATCCTGCAAATTTTAGTTGTTTTCCTGCTCCAACACACCTGATTCAGTGGTTTAATTCCTTAAGTCCTGCAGAAGCCTGTTAATCACCCATTCATTGAAATCAGGTGCATCAAAGCAGCAAAACAACTAAAGCATGCTGGATGGTGTTCCTCAAGGACCAGGGTTGGGAACCACCGGCTTAGGCAAACATCAATTTTGCCTTTGAAGTACCTGTGACATGCATATACGTCCTTGAAATTTGTTATAAAACACACGGTTTTACCCATTTTGTCACACCACTGGCATATTTTCTTTTGAACTTGGTGCAGCCAAAATGAAACAGGAAGTGACATCAACAGGGAACTCTTTGAGAAGGGTAACTCTCTGGTTTTGGTTTATTGAAACAGTGTTAACTGAGTTCTTACTCGTCTTTGTCGCTGATCATGACTCAGAATAATTTAAAGAACCATTAAATCCTTCTCTGCAGTCTGTTGGCCGTCGTAGCAATGCTCTGTGTGTATGCAGGCGTTCCTCTTTGTCATCACTTCCTGTTGCTGCACATGTGAATATTTCAACAACTGTTCAGTTCTGTTCCAATATTAATGATACCTTTCCGAAAATGCACTCATATTTATTTCCAAGACTGATGTCACAGTCACATTAAACGCCTTCAGACTTGGTTTTGTGAATATTTTGAGTGGAGAGACACAAAATAAATAAGTAAATAATCAATATCTGGTCTGTTTTGCTGATAGGTCACAAGAATCCTTGTTGGTATAAATAACTTTTACCAGCCTAAATTAAACTCAAAATTCTAAAACTACCTTCAGGAGCCATGTTGAACATTTTGCCATTGAACCAGGTTTGACCAACCGGTGCCACGCAGTGATGTAGCTGCCTACCATACCCTTATTCTTCCACCACTAACTCCGCTTTGATGCCAGGGACCATTTCACTGTAATTTACTTTGCTCGTTTTCCCATTCTCTAGTTATTTCTCCTCTTCCGACTTCTCCTTTATCCATGTCCCATTCATCCTTTTGTTTTTTCTTGCTGACTGCTGCAGAAGCTTTTGTCTGAGGTTCTAGTCCCAGGCTCAGTGGGCCACATCTTATCTCGTGTAATTACTGAGCAGAACCTCATCTTCAGTATGTCGTCTGCGGGGAGAAAAACAGAAAGAGAACAAAGACTCAGAATACATCATGTAGGCAGAAACTAAAGAATATTTGTCAAAAGGGGTCTTTAAAGTCCCGTTTTTACAAATACCATGACACTTTGTTGATGACTGACTATCTGTATGCATAATAATAAACTTGTTACAACAGATTTAAAATGTGAACAGAAACTAAACATGTTGAACATTTTGTTGAACTTTAAGTGTGCTTGTTTCTTATACTTATCATATGGCGATGAGTTTCTTTAAAGAAATTACTGAGTTTTAAGAGTTGCTGATTCTCATTTAAAATGTGTGTGAATGTTTATGAAGCATTCACTCTGTTGTGATTCATTTTTCTTCCGTACATTTTTCTGCGTGCTTCTCGTCCCACCGTTTTCAAGCTGTTTCTACAGATCATAAATCAAAACGTTCAGCTCTTTCAGGACAATCCCGCTAAGACTTTTGGTATTGGTGCAACTTCAGCTTTTTTGAAATATTTAGCCTTTTCTGCCATTTACTGTATTTTCTCTCATATAAAATGAATTGACCTCATTTTAAATCCTTCAAATCTTTAGATCTGTTTACAACCTTTTACTGCTCCTGTCACATTTTGTTCTGCATCAGCTTCTTACAGCCTCCTTGTGCATTTTTTAAAATTAGCTACTTTCAGCTCATTCCAGCTGTTTTTTTGCTCCTTACAGATTGTTTCTGCAAACTACATTTTTGTCCTTCTAACTTCTTTCAGCTAATTTCAGCTTGTTACACTACTTTCTGCTTATTTCTGAAAGTTTTAGCTTTTTGTACTATTTTAGCTACTATTTAGCTGTTTTGTGCTCATTTTAGCATTTTCAGCTAATTCCACATAACATGCTCTCTCCACTTCCGTCTTGTAATTTCAGCTTCTTGCTTTTATTTTTTAGCTATTTTCAGCGTTTTTTTGGCTAATTTCATTTTTTTCCAGATAATTTTCACTTTTTGTGCTCATTTCTGATTCTTTCAGCAAAGCTGTGCAAACATGATCTTTTTGCTTTCTTCTACTAATTTAAGCTTGTTCTACCTTTTCAGCTACTTATTGTTTATAGCATTTTTTGCTATTTTCTGCTGTTTTAAGATAGTTTTTCCATGATAATTTCTGCTACTTTCAGCCTAATTCAGCTCATTTAGCTTGTTATGCTCCTTTGAGCTTTTTTCCTGCTATTTTCAGCTACATTTTAGCTGGTTTATACTAAAATTAGCTTTTTAAGCTAATTTCACTTTTTTTTGCTCATTTCAGCTCCTTCCACTTCCTTTTGGTAGTTTAAGCGTCTTTCTGCCTTTTCAGCTACTTTTCAGTTACTTTTTGCTAATATCTACTTGTTTTGTGCTTATTTCCTTATTTTTATGCCAATTTCCTGATTTTGTGCTAATTTCTGCTTATTTAAATCTAATTCAGCCAATATGTGTTCTTTCTGTTTTCTTCTGCTAACTTAGGTTTGTTCTTCCATTTCAGCTACATTTCAGAACGTTTTAAGCTAATTTCAGGTGTTATTCAGCAAGTTCTTCAGCAATAAGCATTCACACTGCATTTTCGCAGGAAATACACTTTCTCTGATTGACATGACATTATTATATCTTATATCAGAATTTATGATTTATCCCCTTTTGAGGCAAAGCTAAACGCATCATGAAATCTTTATTTTACAAATTTAGATTAGTGACATAAGAAACCTCGAGCGATTGTTGTGGCTGCATTTAGTGATTTAGGTTGAGTTGTTTTTATTTGAACGTATAAATCTTGGTTAGTGTTACTTTAAGCCTCGGAGTCGCTCTGGGTTTTGTGTTTTTCAGGCAGAAGAGATTTTCTGTCACTCAAGATCTTTTTTCCGTCTCCTGCTTTTCTTTGCAAACTTCAGATCAGTCAAAGCTCCGGACATAGATGCAGCCTGCTCATCTCTGCCTGCAGCTTCAGAAACCAACTAGACAGAAAGGAAGACGAGACAGCAGCACAACATGTATTATAGGTTACCGTATTTTTCGCTGTACAGTACAAGTTGCAGTTTTTTGCATAAATGAACATGCCTGCAACTTATACAGCAAAGTGATGTATTAGTTTTTTCCTACTTTACTAGATATTTTTGGACTGATGCGACCTATACGGCGGTGCAACTTGTACTGCAGCAAGTATGGTAAATAATACATTCATAGTGACTCTATCTGACCAGGCTGCTTTTAAAATACTGTACGTGAATTTTTTTTTTTTTTTTTTTAATTCCTCCTGCTTTGGGAAGATTAGGGCAGAGTGGATGAGAAGACAGCCAGACAAAGATGAGTGATCCACCAAAGGCAACAGTTTTCTTTATTCTGTGTTTTTGTGTGTGCGCATGCATGGTGCATATTTCTTTGTCATGTTTTTGTCAACAAAATATGGACCTTACATAATGCCACAGTGTGAGCATAATTCTGCTTTTATACGTACAAGAAGCACAATCCTGACATTGTTTCTGTTAAGAAATCAGAGATGGTCTTAAACTCATATGCATGAGATGAACCAATTCAGTCTGCAGGAGAGGTCCAACACTGAATCCTACTGAGCCTATCAAAGATCAGATGTTTTATTCTGTTGGTTTTTCAATTGAGCAGCTACTAATTCAATATTTTAAATGTTTAGTCTTGTAAAGTTGTAAAAACTAGTTCCCCAACATCAGGGACTCCTCTAGACAGTTTTTGAAGGGGTCCAGTGGGGTCCACAAACAAGCATCAGAACCGAAAATCATAACAAAACCTCTGAATATTTATTTTATTGTCATATATGAACTACTTGAAAATTAAAGTGATATAGAATTTGGGGAGTCTCATTCTGATCTAGATCTACATTAGTCCCTCGCTACTTCGCGGTTTGTTTATTGCGGACTCGCGCTGTCATGGTTTTTCAAAATAAGATTGGGCATGACACACAGCTGGTTGATTGATGGATGAGCTGCACGATCGGCATGGAATTTTTATTTAAAATGAATTATTTTGAATGATTTAGCACTTCGTGCAGCTTTGTGCAGCCCTTACTGCTGCAGCATAAACTTCCTGCTGCAGTTGAGCAGCTGATCAGATGTTCAGGTGCAGAGGAAAGAAGTGGGCGTGGCCAAGAGCGATTGCTGGCAAAGAGCAGAAGAGGCACTATTCCTACTTCTCAGTTTTTCACTTATCTCCAGTCTTCAGAGTATGGATCTCCACGATAAACGAGCGACTACTGTACTCTGATTTGATTTTCTTAAAAATTTGTACATCTATTTTAAAACATTAAAGTTACATTTCAACTTAAATCTTCACCTCACTTCTTGTAGTTTATTAAAAATATATTTAAAAGCTCCCGAGACCCTGGATCATGAAATGAGCACACAGGCTTTTTGCTCAGTAATATTTTTAAAATGTTCAACTCAGACCAGTTGTCCTTATTCAAGGAGATTAGTTTAATTTGTATGAATTATGTTTTGATTTAAATGTTTTAACTACTAGTTATCTTTGGAGTTTCAGTCGTACATGTTGTTTTAGAGATGGATGAACTTTAACGCTAGTTGAGAAGAAACTCGTAAACAATGTTTGGCTGAAATGAAACTGATTTGTTTCGTATTAGTGTGCAGCCTCTAAATGACAAAAAACATTTGAAGTATTAAAAATGTGTTGTTTGTGTAAGTTAATGAATCTCAAACCAGGAGGAAATTATAAAACCAGACAGTCCAACAACCAGATGTTGTGTTTTGTACGTAATTAAAGTGACTGCTTCTATTTTTACAAAAACAACCTTGAATGAAATTAAACTTCTTTGTTGTGGTGCAAGTTCAGTTGTGAGGAGTTGCTTGGGATTAAAATATGTGAATAAACAAAAATGTTGGCTGTTGTGTTGCTCTTGTAATTAAGTCAGGGTTATTAGTACACAACCCAGTTAGTTGGTAGTTGTTATTTATTATCAGTAATTAGCCGATCAGTAAACCCTGTAATTTTCTGCATGAGTCTGTTCTGTCATGGAGCTCAACTGAAGTCATCAGCATGATGGAAATAAAATGTAAAAATCCTTGTAGCCTAATAAAAGACGATGTTGAACAACTTCAGGAAGCTCTGTCAAAGCTTGTAAAGGCTGTGATTGATAAACAGATTTCTTTACTGGATTTATTTATTTTTCTGTTTTTGACAGATGCATGATGAATGAATAATGTTGAAGAGACAGTTTCAGTGTCTAAGTAAATAAAAAGGTGCACGTTTGTTTGACTTGAGGGAGTGGTGTGGCAGAGGTTACAGAAGGTGGGTCTGTCATCAGAAGGCCACAGGTTCAACTCCCTGGACCGATAAGATCAAAATGGGATTGGGAAAGTTGAAACAGCCACATCTGCCTCCACCTTCATTTTCCCAACTCTGGGCCTTTGAGCAAGGCTCTTAACCCCATCATCTGCTCCCCTGGCAACCCAGATGGCAGCTCTGTGCTCCACACAGACAGCTGTGGTAGCTCAGTGGTCTGTAGTTGTGTCAGGATGGGCATCCAGTGTAAAAGCATTTGCCAAGTCTTTGTGCGTGTTAGTTCGTTGTGGTGACCCCTGAAGAAAAAAAAAAAAAAAACTTTAGTTAGACTTTAGATGTAGCTGGAGAATTTTTTTTGTAACAAAACAAACACTTTTTCTTTTGGTTACCAACAACAGGCATGTTTACACGTTCACCAAGACCTAAATCCAAATTATGTTTGTGTTTGTGTCTGTCTGTCTGTCTGTCTGTCTGTCTGTCTGTCTGTCTGTCTGTCTGTCTGTCTGTCTGTCTGTCTGTCTGTCTAACAGAATTAAAGGCCTTGTGTTCCTTGTAGTGCACGTCCCCGACCTCCTTCCTGCAGGAGTTTTACAGTAAGCTCTACTGAGATGTTTCATCTTCTCACACCTTTAAAATATTTTCTGCTCCGTCTTGTCATGTTGCAAGAAGTCAGGCTCAGGGAATCTGTCATGAAAAGCTACTGCCAATTCAAAATTTTTACTAATATCTGTAATTTTTACACTTTTTTGTTGTATTTTGTAAAGCCGGCTAGTTGTGGTGAACTTCTTTTATTGGGTTGATTCCAAACATTGACTTGTAGAGGAACAACCAAAGTTTACTTCTGTGTATTTACCGTATTTTTCTGACTTTAAAGATGCACTCAAAAATCGACAGTGAACTTTATAATCAGGTTCGCCTCATCTTTTAATCCTTGTTGTGCTTACTGACCTCGACTTATACGGCAATGCAACGTGTACGGTGGACAATACGGTACTTTTGCGGGGTTCAGCAGCATTAATGCATTTTTAGCCTTATAGTTCTGCCTCAACATTTCAGGTGTTAAACTGTAAAAATAAATAAAAGCTAAACTTCCCTTCTTGCAGCAGTCCTGTTGGAAAGAATTTATTGATGCACATCTAACCTTCCATGCAAAATAATCCAGTCGCTTTGCTCTGAATCTGATTTGCTGTTTGAATGACTTTGTTTGGATTTGAATTAAAAGCATTTTTATTTCTCTCTAAAATATATTTTTCATCTAAAGTAGAGGTTTTTTTTTTTTTAAAAAAAAGCTCTCTCTAGAAACCTACAGCTCTGCACGGTGTTATTGTCCCGTTGTTTAAGCAGTGTGTGTCAGCTTTATGAAGAAAACTTTTTGGGACACGCATCATTTAGTGGAAACGTGTTGAGTTTTGCTGCCTGACCTTTTACTGAGGTGGAGATCCGGACAGAGCAGAGCAGCGTCTTTAGCTTCAGTCTTAGTGGTGTGTTTGTTAGAAACTTTAAAATGTTGGAGTAGCTCATGCTAAAACAAGTTTTTAATGTTCACGGCCAAATGATGCTCACATTGCATCACAAATAGCTGAACCACCGAACTCTACATCATTTAAAGCAAATTCAGACGTTACAGAAGTTTAAATAAGTTATGGAATGAATGACGTCCGTATGTTCAGTAAAGTAGCTCAGAATGACCCTGGTTGAATTATGCTTTTTTTTTTTTTTTTTCTCAAAGGGGACATAATGTAACGTCTCCAACTTAAACAGACTCTAACTCATGGGCATGTGCATTCATTTACAATTGCAGCTACTTGATAACTCAAAGATCAAGAGCCCTCAGTTCTTTTATAATTACATGCATGCAAAACTCTTTTCCAGCTCATTTTGCTGCCGGGGGACACTGCGGGATTTGAGTAAAGCACTTTCACACAATCATTAAAGAGCTTGACCTAAATTAATGAGGACAACTGGCTAAAACGTGAATGGCAATATTAAAGCTGTTTCTGCAGCCTTCCAGTTTCATGTCTCCTTTTTCTGACACTTCATTTTCATTGCGTGCACGTCCTCGCCCATCGCTAATCCTTGTTGTTTTCTGGCTTTCAGTTTGACTCTCCCTCGTCTCTTCCACTCAACTTCTCGTTGCCTCAGTGCCTCCTCTCCTCTCCTCTTCTCTTCTCTCCAAGTGGCTGCAGTGTTTGCTTTCCAGCTGACAGTCGGCCTTTGAGCCTCGACGCCCCACGATACCTTCAAGCAAAATAAACTGACATTACAGAGTTGAGTGAGAAACCCCAGCTCCTCTCCGCTGCCCTCAGTCCAGCTGTTTGCTGTTTAATGTTGTTCAGATACACTCCACCCTAAGGATATATACATAATTGATGGGGTTTTATGCGAGGCACTTGCCTTGTATATTTTTGAGACACAAAAATCAATCCATTGTTATTTTGTTGTTTCTGCCTCCTCTGTTGGTTATTTTTGAATTTAGAGTGGCATGTCGCTTTTTATCCACAGGCCTAATGGCTTTTCCCCAAACATCTTGACTGACTGGTGAACTAAGCCTCTTTTTATTTAGATTTCATTCTGAGTCTATATGAATGTTTTAAAATGCAGATTATTATTATGGCAAAAGAGAGCACATTACTCCAGTTCTGGCCTCCCTGCACTGACTCCCGGTTCACTTTCAAATTCATTTTAAAATCCTTCTGTATGTTTTTAAATCTCTGAACAGCTCTGCCCCCTCCTGTCTCACTGATCTGCTGCAGCCACGTCTTCCATATGCCCTGTCTGAGGTCTGCAGACCACATGCTTTTATTGGTTTGAAGAACACGTTTTAAGCTCAGCAGTGACGTAACCTTCTCTGATGCAGGTCCAAGACTGTGGAATGAGTTACCACTGCATGTCAGACAGACTCCTCTCTCACCGTTTTTAAGTCTCGTTTAAAAGAACTCACTTTAATTCCTTGACTTCTGACACTGTGTGAGTTGATTTGAACTTGTCTGTATTGTGTAATGTAAGTCATTTAGTTCTTATCTTCACCTCTGTGGATCTGTGTATTTATCCTGTGTCTTTTACGTGTTTTTTTGATGTTGTACAGCACTTTGATTGGCCGTCTTACTGTTTTAGGGGCTTTATAAATAAAGTGGTATGGCATGGCACGTTCTGCTGATGTACCCCAGGAGGAAGGTGTCACTAGGGGACAGGGATGTTTGGATTTCCCTCCTGGACCTCTTGTTTCTGCAGCCCACCACAGATAAGTGACAGAAGATGGAAATGGAGAGTTGGAGATGTTCTGTTGAACTGCAAAGCGTGGGTACGAAGCAGGCCAAGTAACGAGGTGGGCAATGAAATGTGCACGGCCTGTGATGATGTGCAAGCTGTGCACATAAAAACAGGTCGTGATTTTCAAAAATTGTCTGCTCCCTTGGTTGCAAACACTAAGAATTCACTCGGACCGCAACGGAAAATTCACCAACAATATATTCTCACAATTCTCATGTAATTTTGAGTCTCCAAATAGTTTACGACAACAGCTGGAGAGTATTTGAAAAACATCTGGAGACGGCTTAGTGAGACGCAGTACTGCATGTACAGTAGGTGGAGTAGGTTCAGGTGGTGTTAGTGCTTCTTATTATAGAACACCAGACCCGTTGGTTTTGTGCTTGTCCTTGTTGTGGCTTGAGTTCTGTGTCCCTGTCGTCCTCGTTGAGCTTCGTGTGACATCATGTGCTCGTGTCACCGAGAGGCGGTGAATCTTTTCCACAGTAACGTTGAGTTGAACTTGCAGCCTGACTGACAGGCTGAAGAGCTGTAATCCAACATGCGCTGTTGGGAGTTTGCACTGCGGCTTCATGCTCATACACTCAATTATTTACTGCAGAGGGAATATCACACTGACACACGCCGGGGGTCCCTCAGCACTTACTCTGCCTATGTAATGTGTGTCTACACCAAGAGAGCAATTAGATGATTGATAATGATTGATGCAGCCGGTTGGACTTAAAGAACACCCTCGCACTTATAACCTGAGCTCGCCATGCGGACCCGTCGCCATCAGTCGGCTAATTGCTTTAGGCTTCAACTCGCTGAGTTTGAGGATTGAATCACAATTCAATTAGAACGTAGAGCTGCTCTCCCCATTGTCCCATGAGCCAGAAGCCTCAGACACACAGAGACACAAACGCACCCACACTTTCTTTCTGCACTTTGTCTCTACCTCCTTGGTAACCATGGCGACGCAGAGATGAATGGTGCATGATGAAGAGTCTGATCAATCATATTATTCTCCTCTCTGAGAGAGGTGCGTGCAGGAGAGACGCTTCTCAGTAGTCATGTTAAAGGATAATAGTAATTGATAAAGTGTGTATTGTCTAGTTTTTGTTTAAAATTTTCAACTGGAATGTCAGTGAAACCTCAATGCCCAATTAATGTTACTAACATTTTTGTTGAAATTATAGTCTCAATAGCAGTTAGTGAACTGTAACTTTATCTTTTTAAATCAAATCAAAAAAAAAAATTCTGGGTTTATCAGCTCTAACACAATAACAGAGTAATGGGGCTTCTGAAGAAACAATGAACATTGTCTTTGCTTCAACGGTGAAGATGGATTGTTGAGGGGGGGAACGACTAATATTTACAAAATGAGACTATTTTTACAGAGGATGACTCGCTGTGAAAACCACTGAAGATGTAAAAGCTGATTTTTTTTTTTTTTTTCCCAGAGAAAAGTCAACATTTTATTTAGAGAATAAAGACAGAATATTTACAGGAAAAAGTCAGAATTTAGATTAAAAATATTCATGTTTGCCCGTTTCTGATTGTGACATTTAAGTAAGCAACCCTATGTTTCTTAAATTATTCATCGTGGTGATGATGTCATGAGGTGAAATTCTTGGGTGTGATTGTTGACGACAGATTGTCGTGGAAACAGCATATAAATCCGGTTAAAATTAAGTTGTCAAAATCTATTGCAGTGTTGTATAAACTAAAGGACTTGATGAATGATAGGGCTCTTTATTTGTTGTATACAGTAATGTAATTTTTGTTCCATATTCGATTTACTGTTTGGAGGTTTGGGGAAAAGCCTGTAGAACTATAACAAACTCTTATTTTTATTTTACAAAAAAGTGCGGTGAGAATTATTTCTAGATAGCCTTATTGTTATCCATCAAATAAATTACTGTATTTAAACAACTGAAAATATTGAAATTTTATGATTTGGTGGACTACAACATTTTGTTAGTATACATACATGCATACATTTGGAAGATGATGTTAAATATATTAACTCTGTGATTGAATTTAAAAAGTTATCAAATCAAAACTGTTGACAAAATACTAAAGCTTTATATCTAGCAGTTAATGTACTAGTTAATTGTTGATTGAAAAGTTGCTCAAATGATCTATTATTTCTTGAAGAATATTGTTTGAATTGATTGTTTGAAATTATGTTTTTTTTTAAAAGGGCAGACAAATAAGAAACTCTTCTTCTTTCAGCCACCTTTCATTTTATGTTATTCTTCTTTCTTAAGTTTATGTTATGTTTTATTCTTTATTTTGTTTTTATGTAAAATTAATAAATAAATTAATAAAAATTTAAAATAAAAAAACAAGTCTGAAAAATCAACAGAAACATGTTTTGGTGTGGTGTGTTCAGCTGTAGCAGAGTAGATTTTGAGCATTTTATACTTAAAATGATAAGTGAAATGTTTTTTGTCCATATTCAGTAGAAATGAGGACAATAAAGGCAATACTTTTTTGCAAATTACTTAGTGTCAGTTCACAAGCTAACCAAACCTGCAGCACAGAATACTGATTTTCTTAAACACAAAAAATGCATTTCATTCTATAAAATGATTGTTAAATAATTTTAAACCAGTGTTTGATACTAATTAGCTGTTTGGGTCAAATTACTCATTAATTAATTTAATACATGATAAAATTGGTTACGTTAATTCATATCGCCACACAAAGTGGGTTCAAAAAGTGGGTTAGATTACATCTAAATAATCAACATGTCTAATCCTGTCATTGTTTCTTTCCGTCTTTAGAACACAACTGTTAAATCTTATTTTGTTTTACCTTAAAGCTTCAACTCTGGTTTGCATTTCAAAGACAGACCTGTCTTAAACAGGACGCAGACGCACACCGAAGACTTCTACACATCATGACTGACAGGTGTGCGTCCGCACGTCCTTTCTGATAAGGTCTTCTGTATGGAGCCAAATGTTCTCCAGACTGAAAAGTCTAGAGTCATCTCAGAAGTCGAGGACTCAACTTGAATATCAATACGATCTTATCGTTTCCTCTCCTCCGCCCTCAGAGCTCTGATAAAATGAGGTGCCCAGACGTTTGGAGGGGAACGACTCAAAGTGGAGAACTCTGTGTCATGGTGATATCAAAAATGCTCCATGGATAAATAAAGACGACTAAATGCATAATTAAACACCGTAAGGTCGTTACCAGTATTGTTGTTTTTGTTGGCCCATATAAATGTTAAAAGTTTGTCATTGCTGCAACTTTCAATAAAAAGTTGCTCAGTTTTATGACTGGATTATTTGTTTACTGCTTTTGTTTACAAAATACCCACTTTTATTTTATAACACAGAAAATAATAAAATTTTTAAACTATTACCATAAATAATCTTGATTTAATTTTAAAAATTAATGTCTTGGCAACAACTGATTGCCCTAACATTATTATGATTATATGCACTTTTAATGAAGATTTCACATTTTGTTTATGTTCCTTTAATAATACTTATATACACCAACTTGTGTTAAAGCCTTGAATTTATAGAACTTTGCAAGCTGACATGATTTATTTCACATTTTTTACAGTTGTTCAGACTGAGCAAAAAAATCCATCATGTTGTGAACTTGTGGCCTTGTTGCTTTTCTTTATCGTCTGCTTTGTCTTTAAAGCTTCTTTAACAAACCACCACAACAGAATCCACAGGCTGTGTTGTCTGTGTTGGTGAGAACACGGAGTCGGATCAGATGGCATCATGTTCTGGCAGCTGTGATTTGAGTGTAACGGCAACATCCTCACTGAAATAAGAGCAACTTTAGAAACCTTTTCACTTTCTCAGACCTGTTTTTATGAGATTTTTATTCACACACTGCTTCGAGTGGCAGACAGAAGGTTGATCAACATTCCCTTTTTATTTTATTTTTTTAAAGGTTTTGCCGACTGACAGGACCCAGATGGTTCTGTGTTCAAACCATCTGGTGTGTGAGGTTAAGATCCTTCAACACAACAGAAATCAACGAGGCTACTTCAGCGAGCCTGGTTGCAGCCATTGTTTCTAAAGGTAGGGTTAGCTCAGAAAACTGTCTCTGTGTAAAGACCAAGCTTTTTATCTTTCCCTCTTCTATAAAAACAAAACACGATGGTTGAGCACTTTTATTAAACCAAGCTATGTGATGTGTATAATGATAAATGAAACGCAATTACAATATTACTTTATGACAGGAGTGAGGATGATTTGACCATCAACCAAAAATGTATTACCTTAAGCCTGAATTTTCACATCATTACTGTTCATTTAATTTCCATCCATCATATCTAACCACTTCTTCCTTTTTCGGGTTCTCGGGGTCATTGGTGCCCATGTCCAACAGACACTGTGCAATAGGCGGGGGACACCCTGGACAGGTCTCCAGTCCATCACCAGGCATAATTAATTTCCTTTATGAGGAAAATGTAAATCCAGAGAGAATAGTCTGAGGAAAACCTCAGATGTTTATCCTAACATGGCTGTTTTAATTCACATATATTTTTATTATTACTGAGACAATCATGATTGAAATTTCCAGCTTAGCCATAAAACAAGAAAAGCCTTTTATTTAAAAATGTGTGGGTGTTTGAATAGACACAACCGATTCGATTCCCATCCCTGGAAGCTGCTACATTCATTGCAGTAGTCACAGATAATCCTTTTTTAGCAGTACATGAAGCCCCATGTGGTGGAATAATTCTCGAGGCAGTGTGAGACTCGCATTTGCAGAAGTATTTTTCTGCTGAGTTCACAGACGTTAGTCAACGGAAATTCTTGGTGGGATCATGCGTTTGGAAACTGTTGTTGCAGAATACATTAAAATAGGATCCTGATGAGTTTGCTAAAGTTTGACGCTTTTCGTCACTTTAAAAAAAATCAACAGTTTTTCAAATAGGATTTGCACAAAGTGCAAAGTCTCGGATAGTCCAAATCACTTATGCTGTGATACCTGTTAAAACTAAATGTGCACTTTTGTAAAAAAAAATTGAATGGTATAAGATTGTGCTCTTTATGCAGGCAAATGATCTGAATGCACTAAAATATTTGTTGAAGCTGAATTATGTAAAGACTTTGTATTCTTGCTAAGATATAGACCTTTTTCAAGGAAAAATTGACTCAACCAGCAAAAAAATTTAATTTGAAGGTTTATTTAATTATTAATCATCATTCATCATTAGCCTTCAGTTTCTTGAGTCGGCCAACTGTAGTTGTGGGGACCTTTCATTCTGGAGTTAAAAACTAAGGTGGCGTGAACTATTACTCCGTAGCTTTGAAAGCAGAATAGATTTATTCAACTCAAACTGTCTTCAGCTCCAATTCAGAGCATCAAGCTGGTTTTTGTACAGTTTGAAGCAAAGCCTTACATGCAAGGGATGTGTGTATAATATGACTCCGCATTTACAATAAAAAGTAGGTCTCAGACATGTTTATGCTGCACTTAGCATTTCCTCTGAAAATTCCCTGCACTAATTAGCTTAGAGATGTTGCAGAGTTGCACATTATATTTTCATATTCTCTAAACACACACACACACACACACACACACACACACACACACATAGTGTATATCTGCATTCTGTTTGACTGATGTAGCAGAATGTAAAACACTAAATTCAACTAAGTAGAGAACATAATGGGCACCGGCGCCCTTGCATACACAACAAGCGCCTCTTGGCATCCTACTCCACCTTGGAGTGTGTTTTCCACCAATTAACAAGCTCCTCTCTGTGAGATGACCACCTTGTTTCCCCGATCAATACAAACGGAGGCTTTTATTGTCTTTTGGGCATTAAAGCTGCCACGATGTGAAAGCTTGTAAAAGGTCAGAATCAGCATGATAAACCTGGGATTACCCTTACAACCTATGAACATTAAAAAGTTGTATTTCCTGTTAAGAAATGCTGATTATGCAGTTTTGTTTTGTTTTTGTTTTTTTAGAAAGGGGATATTGGGAACTAATGTTTATATACAAAGCTTCCAATTTGTTCATTCAAGGGCATATTAATCAGATCTCCACTAGGTATTAAAAACGTAAAGACGGACTGCATTTTACACCATGTAAGACTAAATGTTGGAATAAACTGAGATTGTTGAACCATCTTCAGCAGTAATGCTTACTTCAGTCTTTTGCATCTTCACAGTGTTTCATTCACTGAGGTTAGTTCAATTAATTTCAATTCGGTGTATTTATATTGCGCCAAGTCGCAACAAAAGTCGTCTCAGGTCACTGAACAGAAATTTCCATATATAAAAATAATAATTTAACATTATTTGTCTGAGGAGCAGACTGCTTTGAATTTAACTCCATCACAGAACTCTCATCTTGAGCAAGCATGAAGGCGACCGCAGAAATGAAAAACTCCCTCATGAGGAGGAAACCTTTAGCAGAACAAGGCTCAGGACAAGCGGCCATCTTCTTCGACCGGCTGGGTTTGGTAGGAACAGATGCAGGTCAAGAATCACATGTTAAGATAGAAATACAGTAGTATCAAATGAAAACTATTCAATTTTAGCAATTCATTTAAGGACATGAGGTCAATTTGTCCTCCAGTAGTCTAAGCCTATAGCAGCATAACAATCCAACCCTAACTATAGGATTTATTAAAAAGGAACGTCTTAAGCCCAGTCTTAAAACTGGACAATGTGTCAGCCTCATGGACAGAAACTGGAAGTTGGTTCC
>JARVGS010000222.1:30340015-30350834 GCA_031762315.1 Hypsolebias antenori | reverse complement strand
GTCTTAATCTTTTTCTTAAATATAAACATTGACTTCGCTTTTTTAATGTCATTTTCCAAACTATTCCACAGACCTATAAAATTAATCAATGATTGGAAAAATTTTTTTTCCCACCAATGATTATCTATATAAAATTTTTATTTGTTGGTAATTCTTGCTTTTCATAACTAATTTAAAAAGTCATTAAGGTTTGTATGTTCGCTTAAATCCACTAAACGGCATTTTTGAACTACAAAAAGTTTAATATTGTTCATTTTAACTTCAAACTCAAACAATTAAACTGTTATAACACGTTTCAGACAAAAGAAAAATTTGTTTTGCTTTATTTGAAACCGGGATGCTTTAATATTTTATGGTTGTTAAATGAAGTTTCTAATTAAGTAATGAAAACAATCATTGTGAATAAATTATTTTTTCTGATTGTCACAAAATATAAATGTATGATGTTAAACAGAGGCGGTACCTGATGCAGTCTGTTTTTTTAGCTGCCTTTATCCTTGGAATTTACTAAATTGAAGTTCATATTCTCATATTAAAGGATGTAATTTATCAAATAAAAACCTTTAGTGTTGTAATCTTTATGAAACAATACATTCCATGTATTCCACACAATATTAATCATTTATATTTAATTTTGTGTGGGCTGCCAATGATTCTGACACGATGCGTTGTGTATTTTACAGAAACGTTTCATCGAGCAGCTTGATCTATGTTTCACAAAGACACAGAAGCAAAGTTTGCGTCAAAGAAACGAGCGTGGGCGGTGAATTAAAAAATATGTGTTTAAGGAGAGACGTACTTTCCAAGTGTTGATCATATTCACTTTGCGGGAGGTTTCATTTGGCGTCACTGATCAAAGATGAAAAACGGTTTGAGGTGAGACAGCAGGAAAAAAAAAAAAAAAAAAAACGAAGTCTCGACAACCCAAAGCAGCATCTAAGTGTTCAAATGAAGGTGAAAGTGCAACATGAAAACTGCAAAATATCCATTTGCCTTAAGATATATCATCATATGAGGCAGAGATAACATAGGAAAACAAAGAAAATTTAAAAATCTAAATTAATTAAAATCCAAAACCATATTTGACAAACCCAACAAAGTAAACTGAAGTAAATGAAGGCTGCGTGAAGCGAGCTGCCATTTCTGAGTTAAAATTGAACTGAACTTTGAGCTAAGACGGACCCTGCAGTGGAAGAGAGCAGTTCATTACCTTCTGTGTGAACAACATGACCTTTAATTAGCTGATAACATTTTGTGGGACCGTGTCAAACTGAATAAAACATTTTAATACCCAGGGGATATTTGTGTTTGATGTAACAGAATTATTTTGTAGTTTAGGTTTTAGCTTGTGGACTATTTCCCATATCAGTTAGCAATATGAGATTTGGATCTAGACCAATACAGACTCAGTGCCCTCAATAACTGTGTGCTGATAACTAATACAAAAAATATGGAAAGCTTTACAGTAGTTCCTCGATACTTTGCAGTTCGACTTTCGCCGACTATCTTTCACGAGTTTTCAGTGTAAGATTGTACAAAACACACGACTTGGAAATGGGGAAAGACAAACCCCACCCCGACCCCTCCTTTCTCTTTCTCAGGCTGTCTGCCACAGCAGAGGTGATGGGGAAAGATAGACCCCCGTCCCCTCAATTCTTTTCTGAGGCTGTCTGTTACAGCAGAGACAATGGGGAAAGAAAGACCCACCCCGCACCCTCCTTTCTTTTTCTTTGCTGTGACAGACAGCCTCAGAAAGTGAAAGGAGGGGACAGTAAATCGGTTTGAAAAAGGAGTGGCTGAGTGAGGCTCACTCAGGTATGACAGACCCAACCCTCATTTCTCTTTCCGAGGCTGTCTGTCACAGCCGAGAAAGAGAAAGGAGGGGTGGGGTCCATCTTTCCCCATCATGTCCCAGAGACGCACAACAGGCGGGTGCACAACAGACATCCTCAGAAAAAGAAAGGAGGGGGACGGGGGTTATCTGTCTTATACCTGAGTGAGGGTTATGAATGAGAACAGTGCTCCTGGTGCTCAATAATGGTAGCTTCAGTCTGTCAGCTCTCTTTCGCTCTGCTCTTTTAGATAATTTTAGAGAGTTCAGAACCTTGAGAACATTACAAGAGTGTGGGAAGGGTTTATGAAGCCTTAAAGCACAGTATATAACTACTAAAATAAATATAACCTTCCTACTTTGCAGATTTTCACTTAATTGTGGGGGTGTCTGGAATGGAACCCCTGCGATAAGTGAGGGGCTACTGTTTGTTTAACTCAGAATTTGTAGAGACAAAAACACTAAAATCAATCAGTTGTCCTTAATATCACACAAAGCATTGTTTAAAGTGTGTTGTTGCAACATGAGGCCTCTCCTTTAAGAAGTCTGTGATTTGATAGGCAGAGCACCCTCCATGGATGGATGGATGGATGGATGGATGGATGGATGGATGGTTTACATAAGGACTATTTCCAGGTTCTCCAACCTTTTGACATAATCTGGTTGTTCACAACTTTTACAGTAGGCAAATAATCTATCACATACACAGTATGATGTTCTCTAATGAAGTATTTACGTTGTAAGAAGTTAACCTGCACCATCAAGACCTATGGTTTTTACTTTTGTCATTTATTTTCTAAATGAGGGTTTGCCTGGTATATTTTATCAAATTATAGCACATGAAGTCCTTTGCAGAGAATACTATTTCCCCAGATTCACAGATAGCTCCCCTAAAATTATTATTTCATTCAAATTGATTTATTATTTAAAGGATTTCAGCTCATGTAGTCATTTGATACTATTTATTCCACCCATATCAAGATGTCCTGTTGGCAGACGTTGTTTCCGTTGAGTCACCCTCTGTCTGACGGTGCTCGTCATCCATGCAGGTCTGAACAGCTTGTAAGTCAGAGTCTGCGCTCGTGTGTCCACTCAACCCGTCGTCCATAACCTCACACAGCTTGTAGTGCTGTCAGACATCTGGTTGCCACTGACTCTAATGGCTGTTCTGATGTTTAATACTACAGGACTGTTTGTGGGAGCTGGCGGCTGGTGTTTGTGCTCAAGTGTTTGTGGTGGAAATCTTGCTTTGCATTTGCTTTTGTTGCTTTGTATATTAAACAAAATTTAGACACATTATGGACAATTTTTATAGGGATGTACTATATTTGATTTTTGGCCGATATGCCGATATGGTAAAACTTATTTGGCCGATAACCAATACAATATTTTATATACTTTCCTTTGTCAGAACATAGCCCTCTTATTTAGGCTTATTTGCTACAAAAATAGTTTAACAGCTATAAGAGCTGGTGACATATATTTAGTAACAGCCATATGCATAGCACTTTAACTTATATTAAATGAAAAGTGTTAAATATTGTTTATCTGATTAGTCACCTGTGATGCTGTCTCACTCGAAGAGGCTAGTTCTGGGTTCCTAGCTGCAGTGTGGGACCCTCTGCACTCTTCTGCATGAAAGCCAGTAGGGATGTGTGATATGGCATAAAATTCATATCACAATATGAACTGTGAAGGGTGGCGATAACGATATATATCACAATATGTTTTTTGATATAAAACTTGCAATAGGAATGAAAAAGCATAAGTTGTCCTTTTGCCATCATTTATTTTGAAAACTGCTATACCACAAAATAATCTCAATTAAGAAAATTCCACTACTAGGTCCAGAGAGTTTTAAAATAAAAAACAAATCAAGTATCAGACGTTTTTCTTGTAGTGTAAAACAGTGCAAAAGATAGCAAAAGTAGTTTTAGCTATATGTTTTAAACTAAATAAAATGTTAACTCTTAGTTTCCAGTATGCTCACTTAAGAAATGAACAGTAACAGAGCAGCATTTTACACTGAAACACTTCACCCTCCAACCCTCTAGAGGGCGTCTCCTTCCACTTTAAGGAGAGCTGATGTGGCGACCAGTTTCCTCTGTGGCTTCGACCAGATGGCCTCGCAGTAAAATCACACAACACACAGTTATTTTACAGATCAGAGAGCAGGTTTCTCTAAAGCTGACCAACGCTTACTTTAACTTTCAACGGAAAAAAAACAACCTTTGACGGAACACAGTGTTTTGCACATGCGTCAGAAAACGTCAAACTACGGCAAGCCGGATGTGGTTAGCTTGTAGCTTTGGTACTTAGCTCTTGAAGAAAAGACTTTAACACCACTTACGCACAGTTTTCACCACAAACAAGTAATGATTAAATCTGACAACTCTGATTTTACATCAGACAAAGCATTACTGCGGTTAGCCGGTAGAAGACAGATCTCTATTGTAGGCTAAATGTCTATCGTTTTTACCGTGTACCGTTAATATCATGCATTCCTACCCTCCACAGCAGCAAAAATACAGTTTCAGATCATCACTGTTCAACTGTGAACCAGAAAAACACAAAAATACTGAGCTGAATTGAACAAAACACAGAAAAGTGCTTGAGAACAAGAAATCTTCAGAATTACTTAACTGGTTTAGACAATATTTGTCTGAATTGGGCATGTCACAATAACAAATTTTGATGGGTGATTGTCTCAGAAATTATTACGATAAACGATAATATTGTTTGAAATTTGACAATAATTAGCAATTATTGTCAAATTTAAGAAGAAGTGTTGGTTAATTTTTTTAGTGTCATACCATTTTCAGCCACTGGATGGCAGTATAAGACTGTCTGAACCGAAGGATGGATAGTGAGGGAGCAAGCAGCGGGATTATGTAAGAAAACTAGGCGGGAGGCCCCTTGACGTGACATGGGCTGTCTCTTGTTCCTTCTTGTTCCTTTTTTTGATTCTCAAAATGGCAGACGCTCGGTGTGGTTTGAGCTCTTTAGCATTTTTCACACAAAGCTTTTAATAAAAATAGAAAAAAAAATCAGTAAACAAGTTCTCAGCTTCTTTTTGCAGAGAAAAACAACTTTTTACACGAAGGCACGGGTTTCAACTGTAAAGTTTGGAGCTTCGACAAGACAGAGGTTTTTTCCCCGAGGTTGGCCTGTTAGCTTAGCTAGTAGCTTAGCTGTTTTTAACAATCCAAAAATGTGATTTTGGACGTTGAAACAGATTTTAAAAAGGAAATAAAAAGGGAGGGGTCAGTGAAGAGCACCGGAGTTGATCCTTTTGTCATCCAGTGTCTTCAGTAGAAAGAGAGACACAAAGAAACGATAAAGCCCATAAATGAAAATTATCAAACTCATTTTAATTTATCATTTGAATAATTGATTTATTGTTTATCGCGACAGGCCTAGTCTGAATATCACCCAATTCTGGATTTAACTGACCCCATTCAATGAGATCTGCTCTCATTTGTTTATCCACCCAACAATTTAAATAAAACTAATTTTTATTATAACAGGCAGTTTTTAAAAAAATATACATAGGAATATTTATTTTAATGTTCAGTTAACCGTAAGAATCACTTAAAAAGTAAGATTTTAAGAATAATTTTCTGTTCACAACATTTTTAATGAATCTTCAGGGAATTAATCGACAATAACAGCTGCATGGTGACAAATAAGGTGTATTATTAACAGACTTTACACAGACCAACCTCTCTGCAGTAATGAGGATGTAAAAACGGTGAATCTCTCTGTATGTAAACACATTGGACAGTAGTCGTTACTCACAGATGCGTGAATCCTTGCAGGCCAGATGAACGCAGACGTAAGCAGAGAGGAGAGGTTCAGTAACAGATTCAGGGACCGGTCCATGTTTCCAGCCATGATGAGGAAGACTGTGGAGGTCAGCCAGTCGTGGCCCAGATAACCGTCCTGCTGACTGACTGTTGCAGAGTTAAAGAAGCAAAGTGCTGCTACAAATGAGAAAAATCAGCCACTTAGAAATAAGTAAGAAATACTTTATTTTAGACTGAAACACACCCATTAATTGAGATTTAACCCCATTGTCCAACCATCACTAGTTATCTGAAGTTAGATAGAAGTTAGATAGTAACAGTCTTGTTTTTTCCCCTTCTTTAAAATCCACAAAGCCACAACAAACAGAAGAGATTTTTCTTGTACACTGATATTCTAAGAAAGTTGTGGGACAAAGGAAGTTAAGACTTTAAGTTGTATACAATAAAGACTTTGGAAAATATCCCCTTTTTTATTATTAGTGACAAGTTGTACATCATTTACTTATTGGATTTGGTTCTTTTTATACAGTAAATAACTTTAGTCAAAGACCTGCTGACAGCTCAGTGGACACTGAGAAGGCATTTGTTATCTCTTTGAGACTTTAACGTTATTTAAATCTGGTCTCAAATTCATATCATGGGTGAGGCTGATACATACCTCCCCAATGGCGGCAGTCTGCACTAACTGTAACATATCCAGATATTTTGAACAGCAACGAGGTATGAGACAAGGGTGCCCCCTTTCACCACTTCTATTTGCGTTGGCAATAGAACCACTATTAAAGAGATTCATCTACCAGGTACGGAGCACAAAGTTTCTTTATATGCAGATGAGATGCTTTTGCATATATCAGACCCTCTTACCAGCATCCCTGAATTACTTACTTTGCTTCAAAAATTTGGGAAAATATCTGGGTATAAGATTAATCTTCAAAAGAGCGAGCTGACGCCTGTGACCTTTATAGAAAAGAAAATCTTGGACACTGTACTCTTTAAAATTAGTTTTTAAAAAAATTTAAGTACCTTAGGATCTGGGTAACTCGAGATCATAAGAACCTTTATCAGACCAATTATTTACCTCTCATGGCAAACCTTAAGCAGGACATTGCTAGATGGCAGTCTCTGCCTCATACCGTGGGGGGTGCAGAATAAACTCTAAAATGAATATCCTACCTAAATTCCTATACCTGTTTCAGAATATGCCAGTCTTTCTTACTAAATCCTTCTAATCAATCTGAACAGCCAGACTGCAGTGTTTATTTGGAATACAAAGCATCCACGGATTGCCAGAGGGTCTTACATATGCCCTGCAGACTTGGAGGCATGTCGCTTCCTAACTTCATGCACTATTATTGAGCAGCTAATATCAGAGCTCTTCTAATTTGGTCGGGTGAGGACACCCCTTCTCCTAGTTGCTCTCTTTCTGCATTGCTCTCGGCTGCTCTTTAAACAATCAGTATCAACCTACACTTCTAGCCCAATTGTCATCTGGGTGGGGATTTTGTTATTTAGTTCTTTGTTCTGTTTGTGTAAAAAATAAAAAATAAAAAGACCTTGGTTTAAAAAAAAAGACCCGCTGACGGAAAATATCTGCACTTGTGAAAAGGTCTGTTTTGTTGTAGGGAGCAAAGAATCAGATTAAAACAGGTCCAGATCAACTCCAGCCTCAGGCGATCCACACTTTCTGGTAGCCAACGTCACTCTGGACTTTTTAATTTGAGGTTAAAAGAGCAAAAACTCTATTTTCAATTCACACAAACTATTAACTGTTTTTTTATAAATGTGCTAACAGTCTGAACATTGCCCAATAAAGGAAATATTATGCTTTTATTATTAAAATTATGTTATTAAAATTTGCTCATGCTGCTGTTCGGCACATTGTTTTTGTACTGCTAGTGCTTAGTGTATAATTAATTTAATGTTTTGATTTTACTTCTGTTTTTCTTCTGCATTTTATACTTTTGTTGGTAACTGGGACCCTGTGTACACAATTTTGTTCCACCACATGCACCACATGTGGTGTGAATGACAAATAAAGAACGCTGAATCCTTGAAATGCTTTTCGCGTTTTAAAAACTTGGATTTTTTTTTTTTTTAGGCTTCTTGTTTAACAGCATCTCATATTAGATTCAGAGGATTCCTTCAAATTTCTCAAACCCAGCTGCATATTTAAATAAATTTTTGGTGCATGCTGTGCACACTGTCAGTGCCATCTGTTATGATGGCTAGTTAAAATGTCAGATACATGGGAGGGTAGATTATAGTTGCCTAAATCTGAAGAGTCACTGTGACTCATTGCTTCGGCTCATGGTTTATGCATTTGGCATTTATTAAAATGCTGGTTTTCTATTTCAAAACGACTCAAAATCATTGTGGTACTGTTCAAAATGAACAAATTAGAATATATTTATCTTAAAATAACTTAGAAGTCATTTTCTGTCTAGGGGTCCATCCAGTTCCACCTTCTGGCTTCTCTTGTGGAGCAAAATGTAACAAAAGTGTTTACAAGGAATTCAACGAATGTAACAGGAGCCAAGTTTATCAATCTTAAACTTTAAATATTTGCAATGATTTTACCGCAGTTATAAGCATTTAGCGCAGTTCAAAGATCTTAATTTACCCATCATGCAGCAGGATAAGCCTCATGCATTTGTAATGATCTCTGTCAAGACGTCATTTTCAAATGAGCTGTAAATAAAGCAACATCCCGTTGGACAGAAAGCTATTTTGATCTAAAACCATCCAACAACATGAATAAAACTGAAAATATTAAACTAAAAACATAATGACCTCATCAAACAACTCCTGGATCTTTAGTGAGTTTGTGTTTCCCCACTTCAACGGAGACATCACAGCTTTGGTTCTTTGAGTTTGGGTAAATTTTTGAACCTATGCTTTGCTTTAATACTAACTACACCATCTGATAAATGTAAAACTGCTGTTTGATAGTGTGATCAAAGTTATTTTAAAGCATTTACAAGGACTTTTAAAGACGTATGTGTGCAGTAAAGGTTGTTTTTTCATTTGCATTACAAACCAAGTAGAGGTTTATTTATTTTATTTATTTATTTATTTATTTATTTATTTATTTTTGTGGTTGCTGTGGAGACACAAAAAAATCTGAATAAAACTAATGAACAATCTGACCAATACCGTACTTTTACTGTATAAGTCACACCTTTTTGTTTAAAAAACATTACATTTTGTTAAGAAAGTTTTTTAAAATTTGTTTAGAAAATTTAAAGCTTTAAATTAGCATGCACTGCAACTAATACAGCAAAGTGACTTTTTTTTTTTTAACCATATTTATAATCCAATTTTTGGCTGAGATCTGACAATTTAATTCATTCTGACATGGAAATATTGAACACTACCATTTTCAGCCACTGACAAGTGTCTCATTAATACGGTAGGTAAAAGTGGCTATTAATGAGACACTTGGCTTGCCATACCAAGCCACCTTCGTTCGTCTCGCTCCAGAACTCCTGGAGCAAACGTCAAATCAGTTGCATTTTGCAGCGACGCCCAGATGAAATGCAGCTGATTTGACCATTAAAGTGCATTTATTAAGGAAAAGTTCAACTGAGACACATCTTTACTATACATGTAATTATGAGCAAATAAATAATTGTTTTTAAGTGTTAATCTTGTTAAATTTCGAGGAAATGCACAGTAAATCCTCCCTCTGCACGCTCCCGCAGCCGCAAATCGTTTTTTGAAATGCGGCTGATTTGACCGTCAAAGTGCATTTATTAAGGAAAAGTTAAACTGAGACACACCTTTGCTATAATTTCGAGCAAGCAAATAATTGATTTTAAATGTTAATTTTGTTAGATTCTTATTAAAGTCCTCCCATGCACATTCCCGCCATTTAGCAGCCAATCGATTTTTGGCACAACAACGGCCCATGTTTCCATGTTGTCCATGGTGACGCATAATAGATGCAACTTATATGGCAACGTGACATTTTTTTCAGTTTATTAGACATATTTGGACTGATGTGACTTATATGGTTTTGCATCGTGTACGGAGGAAAGTACGGTGAATGTCTCTAAATGCCAGCAAGTTTTTATCAGATTCTCCGTTCTTGTTTTTTCTTGTTCTACTGTCCACAGATACAGTGAACTTCAGAAACTAAATAGATTTATCAGATGCCATTCAGGACCAGAGAAAGATGAAGTGTTCTCCGAGACACAGATGGAAGAAGATAATGCGTATTGTGATGATCAGAAACAGACAATAATGCTTTCAAAGGGAGACTGGTGGGGTTATCAGCTCAACGCAGCTGCAGTATCAGCGTCTGTGATATCCTCTGTCTCAAATATGGTTCAAGTCAATGTTTGCAGTCCATTTTAAAAACTACAATAATGGTTACAAGTTGTACCGCAGCCACACGGATGAAGCTGTGCAGATCTTTTTGTTTTTTAGGCAAAAACAGTCACATTAATTGGTCAGTCTCTTGCATATATAGTTATAGAGTTTTATATTACTTGAAATTTCATATTGTTTGATTAAATTGTTTGAAAAAAGGGGCAGATACTGTATATGATTTTTTTTCTTCTTTCTGCTGCCTTTCATTTTTTTGTACTTTGTATTCTTATCATTTATGGGATTATTTTGTATTGTTTGTTTTTTTATGAATAAACTTAAATAAAATGAAATATATGTATTCATAAATTAGGTCTGAGACCGTGAGAATCTTACAGCTGTGACGTAGAGGTCTGCTCTACGTGGAAAATGTTCAGTTCAAACTAGTGAACAACTGGATGTGAACTTAGTATGAAGATGAAATGAAGCATCTTTAGTTTGGTCATAGTTTAAAGGCTGCTTTTTTGTTTCAGGAGAAAAAAAGACTCTGGTACTTGATTTATCCTATAACCTCTTTTTAAAAATTACGTTAAAGCTATATTTTAATAAATTCAAAAACGTTCAATACAAAAACAACTGGACTTTATTTGTAACAGAAGACGTTTCGCTCTTCATCCGAGGAGCTTTTTCAATTCAAAGAGCA
This sequence comes from Hypsolebias antenori, assembly GCA_031762315.1. Lineage (NCBI taxonomy): Eukaryota > Metazoa > Chordata > Actinopteri > Cyprinodontiformes > Rivulidae > Hypsolebias > Hypsolebias antenori. The sequence goes on along the minus strand of JARVGS010000222.1, from coordinate 30,340,186 downwards.
GAGTGTGGGGTTCAGGTTATAAAGGCTGAGTGAGATAAGATACACAAATACATATGTAGACTGACAAATCACACCTCACACCTTAAACAGGTGTAACAAAGACCTTAAGAAACCCCTACTGTTTAAGGTGTGAGGTGTGATTTGTCAATCTACAGATGTATTTGTGTATCT
>JARVGS010000222.1:30178438-30191991 GCA_031762315.1 Hypsolebias antenori | reverse complement strand
ATTCTAAGCAGTTTATTTGAAGAAAACCAGGCACTGCTCATCACCTGCCCAATACAATGCTACCAGTGAAACATGGTGGTGGCAGCGTCATGCTATGGGGATGTTTTTCAACTGCAGGGACAGGATGACTGGTTGCAATTAAAGGAAAGATGAATGCAGCCAAGTACAGAGATAACCTGGAAGAAAATCTTTTCCAGAGTGCTCTGGACCTCAGACCTTCCAACAAGACGATGACCCTGAGCACACAGCTAAAATTACAAGGGAGTGGCTTCAGAACAACTTTGTGACCATTGTTGGCTGGCCCAACCAGAGCCCTGACCTAAACCCAGTTGAGCATCTCTGGAGAGACCTGATAATGGCTGTCCACCAACGTTCACCATCCAACCCGACGGAACTGGAGAGGATCTGCAAGGAAGCATGGCAGAGGATTAAACTTGTTGCATCATTCCCAAGAAGACTCATGGCTGTACAGCTCAAAAAGATGTTTCTACTCAATACTGAGCAAAGGGTCTGAATACTTATGACCATGTGATATCTCCGTTTTTTTTTTTTAAATAAATTTGCAAAAATGTTTCCACTTCTATTTTTTTTATGTCTAGATGTGGTGCTGAGTGTACATTAATGATAAATAAAATGAACTTTTTTGATTTTAGCAAAAGGCTGCAATGAAACAAAGAGTGAAAAATTCAAAGGGGTCTGAATACGTTCCGTGCCCACTGTATATTCAGCAACATCTGTAATTCTGGCAGAATAGTAACATGTGGCATTACAGTATTTTTCTATAAATTTTACAATTTTTTAAAAAGATTTTCACAGTAAATTCTGTTTTCCACATATCACGGCTGTTTAAATAACGTAAAATTTCCGTGTCTTGTTTTACGGTAATTCAGTGATAATATGTTTTTGAATTTCACTATTTGTACTGCTGCAAACTGATGTTTTTTTTTTTTTTTCAATGTAATTTGAACTGATTTTTTTAAAGGTGTAAAAAAAAAAATCACAAAAATTCAAACCATTTAAAAAAAATCTTCAGGTTTACAGATTGACCTCCTGTCAAAACTCATCGTAATAAATAAATTTGGCTCATTTTTCACGTTTTCCTCCGTACATGCGATAAACTTTTTTTGCTCTTCAACTGCATCGTTGTTTTCTGAAACTTCCTGTGTTCAGACTCCCAGTTTGTCTTCTGTCTAGTTTACTTTGTAGTGACTGAACGAGCGGGCAACTCAAGCTCAATTAAACGTGAAATAAAAACCCTTTTTGCCAACAGTTTACAAAAGATATGAAGTTATCAGATGGCGGTGCACACACAGTGCAGCTGTTTCCGGAACAGTTCATTTTCTCAGTTTATGTTTTCATGGCGGCTCTTTTTGTGGCTCCGGGTTGTGAAAGGAACAAGGAATTGTGGGGGATTTTCAGTTGGTCGGATGATGTGGGCTTGACAGACAGACTCTGCAGCTCCTTTTCAACTGCCCTCATGCTACTTGTGGGAATTTGCTGGTGCAGTTGTACTCACGGGTCACGTTTAAAACAGGAGATCAGATTAGAGCACGCTCGTTATCTCCAAACAGGATTTATGACTCGCTCATGTAGCTTTCGGCTAAGAGGTTGGGACCGAGTGTTGAAGCTGAAGCAAAGAGGCAAAACTGGTACCTCAGTAAAACTTTACTGATTTAATTAGGCAGTCTGATTTATTTTATTTTTGGAATTTCTATCATAATTGCAGCTTCCTTGACAGGCAGGCGGTGCTAATGACCATCAGCTGTTCCTGATCCTCGCTGACGATATCTCCTGCTTTTAAGGCCCTGCTCACCAGTATCTCGTCAATGAGACATTTCAAGCTTAATCTTTCCTGGTTCACCTCCTGGAGGCTTGTTCTCCTTGTGTCTTTCATGCCCGAGCTCCTACAGTCTGGTAACTTGAGTTCCTCGTCAAGGATCTACAGCAGAAGTGCCCAATATGTCAATTGCGGCCTACTGGTCAATTGCGAAGGCAATTTGAGTAAATCGTATGGCAATATAGACGTCAGGCTTTTTATTTATTTATTTTTCTTAAATAGACGTCAGCCTATCAATCCATCCTCACTATGAAATGTGTCACTTGACATACAGGTTAGCCAATTCTGAGACCAAACCTTTTCTGGAACAAAGGTCACCAGGCATGTGCAAACAACCGTGCCAAAACCAAATGAGCTGCCTAGGAATAGCTGCCAGTTTATTTCTTCTAATTTAAACTCAATAAGTGTTCAAAATGAGTTGGGGACCTGGACCAAGCAAGAAGCAACAAACCTACTGTTTCCATATGGAATGGGGGAGGACTTTTTTTTCATAATGTCATATGCGAAGTGCATTTGCCTCATCTGCCAGTCTACCATTGCTATTCCAAAGATGGGAAATGTGGAGCGGCATTTTCGGACTGTATTCATAAAAACTACGATACTGACTTCTTTCCAAAAAGCGAGTTGAGAAAGAAAAAGGTGAAAGAACTAAAATCCCAGTTATCTGAACAGTGGTCGTTTTTCTTACAGCTGACCACAAAAGCGAAGGCAGCTATACCGAAGCATCATTACAGGTGAGTCACTTTAATAATTGTTAAGCCCAAGGAGTCCTTTCAAGATGCAGAGATGGTAAAAGAGGCATTTGTTGAAACAGCTGATTCGTTGTTCAGAGACTTTAAAAACAAACCAGAAATTTTATCTTCGATCAAAGCTCACCAGGTATCAAGAAATACGGTTATGGTTAAAAGCCAGCCCTACAGTCAGGGCTGCTGTATTTACTGTAATTTTTTATGTATAAATGGCAGTTTTTGCATGGATTAGCATGCCTGCGACTTATACAGTGAAGCAACGTATTTATGTTTTTTCCCCATATTTATAAACAAATTTTTGACTGAGATCTGACGATTTCATTCATTCTGACACGGAAAATATTGAACACTACCATTTTCAGCCACTAGAGGGCTCTCGAGTGATATGGCAATCCAAGTGTCACATTAAGTAAAAGTGGCTATTAATGAGACACTTGGCTTGCCATACCAAGTCACCTTTGTCTCGTTCCAGAACTCCTGGGGTAAACGTCGAATCAGCTGCATTTCGCCGCGACGCCCAGACAAAATGCAGCTGATTTGACCATTAAATTGCATTTATTAAGGAAAAATTAGACAAAGACACACATTTGCTATAATTTTGAGCAAACAAAATTTTTTAGGGGGTTATCTTGTTATGTTTTAAAGAAATGCACAGCGAGTCATCCCTCTGCGTTTCTGCAAATCAGTTTTGAAATGTAGATGATTTGATCGTCAAAGTGCATTTATTAAAGAATAGTTCACCTGAGACACACCTGTGCTATAATTTCGAGCAAACAAATATATATCTATATATATATATATATATACACTATATATAGATATTTATTTTTTTTGTATGTGTGGTAATCTTGTTAAATTCTTGTTAAAGTTCTCCTGAGCTTGACACGCTTGTGTTTTCAGTATTTAAAACTCTTTAAGGTTATAAATCTGTGTATTTGTTGAAGAACCTGACTGGCCTGCAGGCCCCGGGGCCCGGGCCGTTTGTTCAGCCAACGGGACAGTAATTAGACAGACTGTGTCTGAGGCCGACGGTCTAATTCATGGCTGCTGTTAACAGCCTCACTAAAGATCAAATGCAGAGCCGGCAGATGAAAGAGCGCTGCGGACAGTCAGAAGGAGGAAGCCTCGGACGAAATTAATTAGAGCTTTCATTCTCTGCAGTCAGGTGTTTGACACGAGACAGGTATGTGAAGAACATGAAGCCAACACCTGGATGATGTCCAGAAGAGCAGCATCAGTGGAGCTGTGTGTGTGTGTGTGTGTGTGTGTGTGTGTGTGTGTGTGTGTGTGTGTGTGTGTGTCCTTTCTCTCAGGCCTACAGGCACTTTATCCTACTCAGAATAATTAATTTAAGTAATATTAGTCTTCTCTTTCGTCCAGCGATGAGCGTCAGATGTTATTGCATCTACAAATAAATTGTCAAAGAAATGCATAAAATCCTTTTTCTGGTACAAAATACCAAACCATCTGATTTCGACTGGTTTTAACAGAAAGTTGAACGAATCAAAATTACTCTGAAGTTTATGAAACTGAAAATGAAGAACAGGCTAAAAAAATTAATCAAACCCAAATATCTCGTTATATTTGTTACATTTCCTCACAGAGATTAACTATTTTTATAGTGTGAATGTTTATGAAGCATTCTCTCTGTTGTGATCCATTTTTCTTCTGTACATTTTTCAGCATTTTTCCTCGTTTCACTTTTTTTGTGCTATCTCAACAAATCATTAATGTTCAGCTCTTTCAGGACAATCCTGCTATGACGTTTGGTATTGGTGCAACTTTAGCTTTTTGAAATATTTAGCCTTTTCTGACACTTTTTTTCCCCTCATATAAAATTGAGCTCATTTTACATCCTTCAAATCTTTAGATGTGTTTACAACCTTTTACTGCTCACATTTTGTTCTGCTTCATCTTCTTTCAGCTTCCTTGTGCATTTTTTTAATTCAGCTACTTTCAGCTCGTTCAGGTGTTTTTTCAGCTGTTTTGTGCTCCTGTCAGGATTCTTTCAGAAAACTGCAACATTTTTGTGCTTCTAACTTATTTCTGCTAATTTTAGCTTGTTATGCTCCTTTCAGCTCATTTCTGCAAGTTTCATATTTTTCTACTATTTCAGCTACTATATAGCTGTTTTATGCTAATTTAAGCTTTTTCAGCTAATTCCACATTTTTTTTTGCACTCATTTAAACCTTTTCAGCCTAATTCAGCAAAAATGTGCTCTCTCCACTTCCTTCTTGTAACTTCAGCTTCTTTGTGCCTTTTTAGCTATAGTTCAGCAGTTATTTTGTTGTTGCTAATTTCAGCTTTTTTTCCAGATAATTTCTACCTTTTTCCTCTTCATTTCTTTTTCTTTCAGCCTAATCGGGCAAACATGTTCTTTCTGCTTTCTTCTGCTATTTTAATCCTGTTCTAAGTTTTCAGCTGTGCTTTTAGAATTTTTAACTGATTTCAATTCAAGTATTTTGTGGTTAAAAAAAAAAAGAAAAAACAAAAAGAAGCTAATTTCAGATTGTTATTTTAGCTTTTTCAACTAATTCCACATATATTGAGCTCAGTTCAGCTCTTTCCACTTCCTTCAGGTAGTTTCTTTTTTCTGCCTTTACAGCTACATTTCAGCTATTTTCACCCTTTTTTTTTTTTTTTAGATAATTTCATCATTTTGTGCTCATTTCTGCTTATTTAAACCTAATTCAGCAAATATGTTCTTTCTGCTTTCTTCTGCTAACTTAGGCTTATGCTTCCATTTCAGCTACATTTCAGCACGTTTTTAGCTCATTGAAGCTGTTTCTTCAAGTTCTTCAGCAAGACGCATTCACACTGCATTTTCACAGGAAATGCAATTTCTCTAGTTTGTTTTACTTTGTGATAAAGTAAAAGCTGAATCTGGTTTTGTTCTTGATTCTTGGGTATTTTACTCTGTAAAACAAAACAAACTAACATAATCTGAAGGTTTTAGATTTAAGTGGCTGCATTTTTTTTTTTTTTTTATTATCCGGAGAGTGAATTAAATTTCTGCTACTCTCATATTACAAACCACAGAAAATTCAGCTAAATATGTGACCTCGTCTAGACTTAAAGGCTGCTGAAACGTGTTGAAGTGCAGCAGGCTTCAGCTTTTGAGTTGTTTTCTGAAGATAATTAGAAATCTAGATTTACTCTAATGTTTTAGCTGTTTTTATAATTTTTAAAAGGCTTGCAGGACATCAGAGCTGGCTCATTCACTTTCACCATGTATGAATATGAGCACAGCCCTTTATTAAAATATGTGAAAATAAATGCACCAATAGGAAAACCCTGCAGTAACTATTTCTGTCATTATTATCTGGTTTAGGCTGGACACCTGCTGTATTTCTGACTGAGGTTGTGAGCAACAGCTCCCCTGCATATCAGTCACTGCACTAAGACGTAATAAAATATGCATATTTGTCTAAGTACTGAATAAGAGAACAGTTTTAGTGCTGGTCTTGTTCCTCACCTCCTCCATTTGACGGAGATATCAAACATGTCTCTCCACTGCATTTGTCTCGACTTTCCGTTAACTCGGACTTTGGAGTTGCTCCACGTTCGATGCATCGCCTGCATCACCTCCAGTGTTGCTAAACCCATGGCTTCAGAAACACAAAGCAGTTAATTTACTGCTTGTTAACACTTGACTGGTCGTTCTGCTTTAATCGGCAGCACCTCTGTGTATTCTCTTGTTGGGTAAAAATCCCGGGGTGTTGTACTGCATCAGCGCTCCCAGGTGGTCGGCGCTGCAGATCAGCTTCTGGACCTCGGTGCTGTAGCTGTCGAAGTTCTGCGGCAGAACGTCCCTGCAGGAAGCAAACGTGCAGAAGTGGTTCAAGGCGTACAAAAACATGGTTACTTGTTTTACTGGATAGTACTTATGTGTTACCAGCTCAAACTATTTTAACAAGATGTATTTTTTCTTGTTTGTAAAAGAGACGTGACAGGAGATTATTTTATTTTAAGCCATTTGCATTTGATTAGGACACTCTACCTGGACTATCAGGTAATGTTGACTGCAGCAGTCAAACTTTGCACTTGTCAAGTTACGTGGATGAAAAAAGGTGTTGAGGTCAGAACCCACAGGTCCGTGCCTGGTGATATGGACACGAATCTGAAGTTAATGAATTTTCAATAAAGGACTCTTTGTGTATGTGTTTGATTAAAATAAAAAAAAAATGTATGTGTGTCTGTCAAGGTGCTGAAATAATTAAAAAAAAAAATTATAATCAAAAGATCCTATGTAATCTATTTTGTGATCAAAAAGAAGTACTGTAGTCCCTCGCTACTTTGCGGACTCGCTTTCGCAGTTTTTCAAAGTAAAACTGTACACGACACACGATTGTCAACTTTAATATTACTCACGTGATTGGGACAGTACGGGATACAGTAAAAAGTTAACGAGAAAAAAAAAAAACTTTGGACTGGCGCCACCATTTTGTAGTTTTCTCTCAATACGCCTACACGGTATCGCCACTCAAAGGGACAACATTACCCAGAAGCCCCAGCAGTGCTCGGCTCACGAGGCCTCTCGAGCGGGGCGGCGTCGCGGCGTCACTTGGAGGTCCAGTCACTGGGACGTTTTTCATCTGAATTTGGACTCTATCTGGACCATTTTGTGGTTTTGTGCTGGCTATCCGAAGGTCCATCTCTCTCTAAAAGCGTCTTCGTGCTCAACGGTGCTTAAAATTACGTCGGTTTAAGAGTTTAGAACATTGCAAGGAAGGGTTTCTAAAACCCTAAGATACTGAAATAAATATTGCATTCCTAAATTTTTTTGTTAAGAAAAAGATTTGAAGAAGTGACAGGAAACTCAGCAGGTGTAGTCAGTGTGGTTTGACTTCACACATACATATCCTGGCAGCTGGAATAATAATAGACAGATTCAAAATGGAAACTTGGACAAAATGGACCTTATATCACTGGCTCTGACTATGTCTTGTTTAAATCTTACAAATATATAGAAACACTGTGTGTGTGTGTGTGTGTGGGGGGGGGGGGGGGGGGTGTTCATTCCCATATGAAACATGTTATGCTAATATTAAACTCTTGGAAAACTGAAAAATAAGCTTCAATTATTTGTTTGAAGTGACACTGGGTTTAAACTGGATTTTTATTTCTCATATTAAATGTAGAATGACGCATCCCTTTTGCACAGAAAAACAAAGTTTCAATTATTTTACTGGTCCAAAAGTAACATCTGGGCATCTAAGAGGTCAAGAAAAATCAGAAATTAAATAGAATTTATTTGCATGCAAATCCCAAATGGCTGCTTTTTAAAAAATGTTTTGCAGTGCTTTTATTTTGAAGGCGAGTGGCTTTTCTGTTAAGAGCTACCTGAGTGAGCGCTAGTAGCCGTAGGAGACTTTCCTCTGGTAAGAAACTTCAGTGAGCGAGTTCCTTTCAAGTCTTTCTTCTGTTTCTTCTTTCTTCTCTCTTCAGGAGCCTCCGTGGACTGACCAAAGATTTTTCTCCGTCGCCCTCGTTTCAACACCAAACTTTCTTCTCAAAATCAGCTTCCCTCATCTGTTTTGAGTTTTTTCCGCTCGGCTCATGCATAGCTACTGCTTGGATACAGAGTTTGTACTTCTTCTATTTTCTAACGGCTACGTGCAGCCTCGCCCTTCCAACTTCCTCTTTCTACCTCTGACTTCCGTTTGCTGCAGAAAGTTCTAGTCGAAAGACGTTTGATTACAAAAAGAATTTCATTTCCCCCCCCTAATCGCAACACATTTCTGAGCATAACGCTCTTTCTCAATCAAATTATTTGATTTCAAAAGTAATAATCAGTTGCAAATTAGGTACTAAACTCGTATAAAATCAATTGATTACTCCTTTATTCACAAAGTGGGTCACTTTCCCCTCAAGTCTAACTTTGATTGAGTATGAAAGATATTAAACTTATAAAATCACTTGTTGTAGGTTGCAAAGAGGATTCATTATGAATGCATACGCATTTGATTATTTCAATACCTTTAGCTGACAAACACACATGAAATCTTTGATGAATAAACATCTTTATTGATTAATAAACACACACACATAATCCTTTATTGATCATTCATTAAACTTTTGAGATCACTTTTCTGACCTACGACCTTACCAAAACATGGATCTTTGTGGGTCTGATCTCATCCTCATATTCCTCCTCACTTGACGCCCCTTCTTCGAGGTCAGACCCTACCCATGTAAGGCCTTCACTCCATTATCCATTCCTCGTCATCTGCGTGGAGATAGAGAACGTCTTCGACCTCCTCGAACACGACCTCCTGCCTTGGCACCAGTGCTGGTTCTGCGGTGTCATCAGGGTATTGGTCTTCGTCCTCTTCATCAGGAGGGTGCCATTCATCCACCACCTCCATCTTATTTATATCGATTTCATCTTGGCTCAGCTTTAGCTGATGTGGGGCTTCAGAGAGTGAGTGGGAGTTCTGTTCACTAAAGTGCTGATCCATCCAGGGTCTTGGCTCGTTTTGTTCCACCCTACTCTCAGCCTCCTCTTCATCATTTTCCATACCATCAGTTGACCCAGATTGCGATGCTGCGCTTACTGGCTCCAATACGCATGAGGCAGTCGTTGCCTGACCCTGCCCGTCCTGTCCTTCACCGCCCTCTTCGACAGTAGGGAGCAGGAGCGGAGGTGAGCTGAACTCCTGTGAGACAACAGGCCCCTCGGAGCTCAATTTTGGGACCTCTACCAGGATCAACTGGACAGCAGCCGAGGTTTCCCAGTGCCGGGGGTTAGGCCCGTCACTCCCAGGCACTGATACCTCAGAGAAGCTGATCAAAGAATCTGGGGTAGCTGGCTCCATGGTAACAGTGGGCAAAGATGGAGGCTCCCTATGGACAAAGTCCTGCCCCAAATCCTCCTCCGAAACAGCTAAGTGCTTTGTTTGGGTGTTTTTGTTATACTCTACGGCACAAGGCCCAGGGCCCTGTGATGTAGGCATGTGTTCTGGCTCCGTCATGTAACAGTGCTCTTCGGAGCTTTGCACCTCTGATGTACATGAACTGGTGACCCCCAGGATGTGCTCCCCTTGTGAGAAAGGTTCAGTACGGATCAGCACTTGGTCTGTGTTCTGGGTGTCCTCACTGAGTCGTTCAGTGGGCTGTAGAGGAGAAACAGACGTCGAGCTTGTTGCTTTTTTGTTCCAAGCTGATTCAAGCTGGGGCACGGTTCCAGTCAACGAGAGTCCCACCTTCGTTGTTGGCCCGTAGAACAGCACCTCACCAGTCAACAGATGACCGGCCATGAATCGGGTCCCCTTCTCTGAATTCTCCCACAATTTTCTAATCACAGTGTAATATCGGTTTTGCAGGAGGGGGTTTACTGGGAAGTGTCGGAAGACTTCATCCCGAGCCGAAGTCCAGACAACTCTGCAGCTGGATTCCGTTTCCAGGCAGCGCTCGACAGCCACACAAGGCAGATCTTGTGGGCCCTCGTTGACAAGGATTCCAGACACAGCATTCGGCATCATAGACGTTCTACAGTGATCACACCAACATGAGTAGCCGACAACCCAGAGATATCCAGCCTCATTCAGCTGCACTTCACAGTAGCAGCAGGACACTTGTAACTCCTCACACTGCATTGGCTTGAGATTCTTCACCACACCCACCTGCACTGGACTGAGTTTACGCTTGTGACTTTTCTCTTTTCCCTTGGCTTCCTTTGCCCTTGAGGCTTTTCTTTGCCTCTCCTCGCTTCTTTCTCGTGGCTCGCATTCAGATTCAGAATCTGTGTCTTTCCTAGCTGAGCGTCTTCTAATGCTCGACCAGGCTGTTTGGCTTAAGGGAGACCTTGGTACATGGAACGGTTCTTTCTTCGGCTCAGGGTTCTCTTCTGAGACCCGGCCGCCCTCATACTCATATTCTCTGGTTGCCAGCTCCACTGGGACCGATCCTCTCCTCTCTTCAGGGTTCCACTCTTTACCCCTGTCAGCTTCTCCACACAGACTTGGTCCACTGTCCAAGCTTACTGAGATGTTATTTCTTTCTTTATATTCTTGCATTTGTTTCAACTCTTCCTTGTAGTCGTCACACCTCAGGTCCGCTTTTGTCTGGGTGTTTACTAGGACCCTGCTAAGTCCTGTTGCTGTGGCTCTCATTTTCACTAATGGATCATCGCTGAGTGATGGGCTGACAGTGATAGATAACTTCTCCTGACATCCTTCCAGCAGGTTCACGCACCACTTCAACAAATCCTTGATATTTTCTTTCTTTCTTATGTTGATCGGATCTTGTACAATCCCTGTCTTGTGGCCTTCGGTTATTTCAGAGTAGTAGTGGATGTCAACCTTCTGTCTGGACCCACTTAATGTTTGCTGTAAGGTTTCACTCGACAACCCCACGTATTTTTCCAGGAAATTTTTCCTCTCTGATGGGTCCCAGGTTGAGAAGCCCTCACCACAAAGAATCAGCCTCACTGGAGCATTAATAGCTGGTCTAGTGACTCCTTTACCTGGATCATCTGTCTGACTGTGTGAACCCGTTTCTCCCCCTGTTACTGGATTATCTTCTTCATCCATTCTTCTTCTTGTTTTTTGTTTTCTCGAGCGTCTGCTCTTCAAAGCCTCCCGGCTGCGCTAACCAGTTCAGGGATGATAAACTAACTTCCACTAGCTCACATCCACAAATCCTTCGTGAGAAAATATATATATATATATATATATATATATATATATACTAAACCTCCTTGCTAATTTTACTGTCCCTGAAAACCATAAACAGTGTAGCTTTTAAATTTTATTAGAATGGAGAGACTCAGAAGACTACTTACTTTCTTTCAGTGGAAAAGAGGGAAAACTGGCCCCAGAATAATCTAGGTTGTGTTGCTGTAACGAACTTCAGTATGTCCTGATGTACGCTCAATAATCCAGGTAGAAAAATCTAACAAAGTTAAGTCAGGTCCTCTGGACCGATTCGAAAAAAATAAAAATACATAAAAAAATAAGAATATTGTTGAAATGTTTCGTCTTTTATCCAGAAGACTTGGTCAAGTCTGAGGAACTGCACCAAATTTCAGTATGATTTCTCCCAATTTGCGACTTGATCTTTACGATCTTTAGAGGACTCCACTTCGGCTGAACCCGATGAAAACCCCTTCTGGGTCTGGCTGGAATCCACTTCTTCAGATTTTTGGTCAAGTCCTGCTTGTCTGCAGTCCGTGTCTCTACTCCACCCGGTCTCTTCTTGTTCTTCTGTATTCTTTCTTCTGTTTCCTCTTCCCTCTTCTGTCTCAGTTCGAGCACAGCAACTGCTGGATACAGAGTCTGAACTTCCTTTTATTTCCAACGGCTGCATGCAGCCGCGCCCTTACAACTTCCTCTGACTTCCGTTTGCTTCCACAGTTTCGCCCTGACAGTCACAGAAAGTTCTAGCAATAACACATCTAATTACAAAAAGTATTCTTCCCCTTAATAGTAAAACATTTCTGATCAAAACACTCTTAATCACATTATTTGATTTTAAAAGTAATGATTCAACAGCAATTTAGGTATTAAACCCACATAAAATCACTTAATGATTACTCATTTATTCACAAAGTAGGTCATTTTTCCCTCAAGTCTAACTTTGATTGAGTATAAAAGATATGAAACTTATAAAATCACTAAATGTAGGTTACACAGAGGATTAATTATTATGATTACATACACATTTGATTATTTCAATGCCTTTAACTTTGACAGACGCATATAATTTTTATTGATTGATCAACAGACACACATTATCCTTTACTGATCATTCATTAAACTTCTGACATCACTTTTCTGACCTACGACCTTACTAAAACATGGATCTTTGTGGGTCTGATCTCAGCCACATATTCCTCCTAACTTGACAAGTTCGAGGTGTTTATTTCACGAAGGCAGTGGCAAAGTAGTGAGCTTAGTTTGTGAACAACAACCAGTTTTGAGTACCACAGTGAAAGAAGTGGGTTGGATTTACTCACAGATGGAGCTGCACACGCTCCTGTTTACACATGTGTTTGTAAGGATAAATAAATTAAATGAGCTGACATGAATCTATCAAACTTACTTGATATGTGGCTGCAGGCCGGGCTGTTCTTCATAGTCTTCTATTAAAAAAGGCAGGTTTTTGGCCCAGTGGTTCTTAAAGTTCCCCGGTAAGTCCTGGTCCACGTTGTACTCGGCTACAGGGATATCCAGGTGGGAGTGCAAGTAACGAGAATACTCTGGAAGAAAATCACGACAGAACGTTCACAACTTTTAGTTTAGTTTAGTTTATTCACACACAAAAAGAATCAAAATACATAATACATACTGCAATCTAATTTGAGATGGGTTTTTTTCTTTTAAAAGTAAATTATGTTTCCTTACATAAAATTGCAGCTCAAAAATATAGGAATAGTTAGAGGCTTAAAAACGTTTTTTTAAGTCACTTTTTAGAAAGATTAAATAAAAAAATAAAAAAAATCAGATGTACCGGTATATATTTTACAATCTACCCTGAAAATACAAATTATATTTTGGCCTGTTTTGTCCTGATGGTGATGTTTGGAGCACTTCTTCTCTTTCAACCCTCATTTTGTAAATTTTCAACCCCAAAAAGTTTTTTCCAATGAAAGCAACAAACACGATGAACTGCCACATAGCTCTTCTCTCTAGAATCATCTTGGATTTGATGTGGCGTCCTAATTTTATTTTCTTATGCCTAGATGCGGCCACACACCAAAACGGAAGTTTGAATCTTTTTTATTTATTTATTTAAATTTTTTTATTATTATTTATTCATTTTATAAAAAAAAATAAAATAAAAAAAACAACAAACACATGTATCCCATTAAAATATATATACTGTATATATATATATATATATATATATATATACCGGTATATAAAATGAAAGGCAGCAGAAAAAAGAAAAAATCTTATTATATCTGCCCCTTTTCAAAAACAATCAATTCAAACAATAATTATCTATAAGTAACAAAAAATAT
>JARVGS010000222.1:30168230-30178338 GCA_031762315.1 Hypsolebias antenori | reverse complement strand
AAAAATACACAACAAACACATGTATCCCATAAAAAAATATACAATATAAAATGAAAGGCAGCAGAAAGAAGAAAAAATATTACGGTATTATATCTGCCCCTTTTCAAAAACAATCAATTCGAACAATAATTATCTATAAGTAACAAAAAATATGAATAACTCATCTCAATTTACCAATTTAAACACATTACACATTTCGACTACCGGTACTTCATATGTATTTCTTCAACAATCTCATTTATTTTTCAAGTTATCAAGCTCACGAGACAGACGGACAGACAATATTTCCAACTAGAAAGTTCCTGGAGAAACTTTTGACGGGGACTTCCAGGCTGCTGCCAAGTTAAATTTTTGATTTAACAGTACTACGTGTTATGGTTTGCTCTCAGCTACTCTTCCAAATTCTACCTGAAAAGCTCTAAAAACGACTGCGTTATCATATTTTTCCCCTTTGAGCTAAGGTGGCCATCTTGGATTTTTGATTCGCATAGGAACGTACATCAACTCGCTCTCAGCTACGACCACACTAAATGTCAGCTCAATATCTCAAAGAATGACTGAGTTATAGTCGAGTTTGTGTTTGCTGAGGTGGCTGTGGCAGCCATCTTGAATCAAAATGGTTCCCAAACGTTAATCATTTCTAGAGATACATCAGATGATTTCTTTCTGTGCGTTTCAAACAATACAACAGTGATGTTCTAAGTTCTCTTCTGGGAACTCTACACTTTAAGTCATGCGACCTCGCAGCGTGAGAAGCGTTCCGTCAGGCGTTTTGTAAATGGGGAAAAATTGGCGTCTTCGTTTGCGAATTACGTCACCACGGTAACTCGACATGCCAAGAACAATATTAGCACACATGACGGCGCCGAGCTGGTCGTTTTGATGTAAGACACACGTTGTGGTTCGGGTCGCATCAAAGTTGACGGAAGAATAAGCTGTAAAGTTAAGAAACCCTAAGTCAGGTGGATAATAACAGGTGCTGCCGTATACTAGGCAATCCCCAATCAGCCCCTTTGTTCCACCATTTCACATTTCAGTGTTAAAGTCGAACAAGAACCTTCTACTGAACAGAACCCCTGGACACCAGAGGAGGGGGACATGTCTCTGCTTGATGGAGAGCTCGGAACAAAACCCTTTGAATTCCATGCAAATAACTGCAGAATGAAAACCGACGACGTCGTGAAGGTTTATAAAACAGCGTTTGCATGAACCGTTACAACGTTTTAAAAACTGGAGCTGTTTTAGGGCGGCAGCAATCCACTCGGGTCACGACCGCGTTCGGACTAGTTGTTAACTCGTTTGTCAAAATTGATTAGTTATAACTTTTACACAAAAAAACTGTCTTTGATACGGTGGAAAGAAATCCCTTTAAGATGATAAATTACTTCGGCAGCACTGATAGCATCCGTTCAGTGTGTTGCGGCTGGTTGGACTTCATTTTGCTCATCCATAAAACATCTTTTATCTAGTATTTAATATTCCTAACTGTGAGCCACGACAAACTGTGGTGTTTCAGGTGGGAAGTGATATTTTAGCCCTAATCAAAGCCAAATCAAAACGTCTGTTTTTCCACAAATCTGTACACCTCATGTTTGAAACAAACCCGTATCTTCAGAAGTGCTCGTTTCACTCAATCATTTTTATTTCTGTGCTCCACTAACCTCTGAGGTATTTCACCTTGAGGTACTCGGAGCTGGCCTTTTGTCCCAGCAGCGGGTCGTTCAGCATGACTTTCGTCTGAGCTTTGATGCCCTCGTAGAACTGCCCCATGGCCACGTGGCTCAGCCCCTTCATGTACTGACAAACTTCATTGTAGGGCTCCAGATGAAGACATCTCTGGAGAGGAAACATACAAATCCCTCAGTGTAAACATTGTGGTATAAACTGCAATACAATCATCTATTTTACATTTTTTTAATGGTTTAAACAAGATTTGTGGCATGGGACTTTCTGACAGAGCTGGAACAACTTTGCTGTATCCCACCGTGGATTTCTGTACCTTGAAGTTGCCGATGGCCTCCTGCAAAGAGCCGTGGTGGTACAGCATCATGCCTCGGAGCTGGAGAGACTGGATGTGGTTCTGGTTCAACAGGAGAGCTTTCTGGAAGCTCTCCATCGCCGATTCAAAATCACCTAACTCTCTAAACAGAGGAAACACGCAAATGTTAGAGAAATGACTAAGTCAAAAGAATTCTATCTCTTAAACAAAAAAAAAAAAGAGATGTCAAACTGTACCTGTAAGCCTGCCCAAGGCTCTTATAGGCATCTATAAAGTCAGCCTTCAACTTCAGCGCCTCTTTAAATGTCTCAATGGCTTCCTGATGAAAAAATAAACAGCTCTTTAAACATAGATGACAGGAAGTTGCACTAAAAGACAAACGGGTAATTATGTCTCTGCAAAAGATTCAGACTTCAACTACCGGTACATGGACCCAGAATTTTTCTACAGAATTTTAGTTGCATAGCATCTAATGTAACCTACAAGTAAATGTTGATGTTTAGGATTTTACATTGAATTTTTTTGCAAACTAAAGGTCACAGGAAGCAAATATAAATACCTTTCTGCTATTTACCAAAAAGTTATCAAAGGTTTGCTCTTTTGACAAAAGTTTTTTTGTATTTAATGAATTTGAATCTTGTTTGGCTATTTAGGAGACAAAAATAATGTCACGAGTCGGCAGAGCTGCAAAGTGTGAATAAAAAAGCTGCTTAAATACGTAGATTTGAGAATCTGTACAAAGTTTAATGAAAATCTGATTAAATTTATAACCTGCTAGCAAAAGGTAAAAGGTGCCACCCCCAGGAAATATTTATCTTTGTGCTTCATCTTTTAAAAGCAGATTTGGAAATAACTATATCATTCACTAGCCTAATGAGGCAAGGAGCAGCATTTAATCATTTAAAATGCTGCAGTTTGTAAGTTTATTTTTCCAGTGGTGTTCGCTGGCTGCAGATTAAAAGGCTCAGCATAGAGTCATGAAATCTGCAGAGACATCCCCGGCAGACCCTGGAAACACTCGACACCTCACGGTCATCAGCAGAACACAAAACATTATTAAAGATTCTTCTCGCCATGGTCAACACCTCTGGACAGAAAGGTGCTACAAAGCTGCCTCAAACCACCACACACAGTTTTTTCACAACCATACATACCGCAGTACGGTAAATAATTTGTATAAAGTTTACAGCTGCTGCACTGCCAACCCTGTGCACATTACAGCAACGGAAATATCAGATGAATTCGGTGCTTAATTTGAGCCGGATCCTGACGGAACAGGACCCGGAACTCTCTTGTTTTGAAAGGGTGTGCTCTGGTAACTGTTTGCTTGGATCTGGTAACTCCCAGGCTTATTAATAATAAAGTTATGAACAAATATGACTGTGTTGAACAAATAAAACATATATTGGATATGAAATCTGAAAATAATTACATAAACACTAATTTTAAACACAACAGCTACTTACGAGCTTCAAATATCACATCAGAGCTGCTCCTTCAAGTAAGCATTTCTGTTTCTACCCTTTAAAAAACTATCCGCCCCTAAAAGTTCAGTTATGGGTAATTAATTAAAAACACAAAAATATAACTAAACAGCACAACTAAACTGCATATCAGTTTTACACTTTAAGTGGGTCATTAATAAAATTTTGATTATTTATTACAAATACGAGAAATGTTTGACAGGTGCTCACGTACGTTACGTACATCATGTATCAAAACAACAGTACCAGTCAAAATAACAGCGATCAAAATGTCAAAAATGACAGTCCAATTTATTTTCATAAAAACATTTAAAAGTTAAAAAAAAAGGACCTCATTGTACAACTAAACAACCGAGAACTGAAATGGCAATGAAGAAGGTACTGGAGCAGGTGTCGGGCATGGCTCAAGCAAAAGTCGGGCTTGGAACCGTCAAGTGAGGGACGCCCAACAATCTGGACAGCTGTCCAGTTCAAGGCCCAGCAGACCTACTATCCATGGCTTGTTTGTCCATAAAGTAAAAATCATAAAATCATAAAAATCAGGTTTGGGCCAATGGGGCGGGTTAGGATTCTTGCGATAAAGATAGTGCTCTATTCACACAAGGAGAGCTGTTGGTCAGGCCACTTCCTGTTGCTCTCTAAAATAGTTATTGAATTAAGTGTTTACAAATGTAGGTAAAACTAGATGTTTAACAACCCGTTAAAATACACCAGAATGCAGGAAATGGCATCTCCTTTATTCAACATTTTAAAGGGGAGGACCCCTCGCTCCACCCGCTACTTATGTTCTGGCATCGTTTGGTTTGCAAATTAAGCACTGGATGCATCATTTTGATTTTGTACCTTTATGCTGCCTTTGTATAAAACTCATTGTTTCAGTGCCATTTTTTTTGTATTATTGTAAAGTGTGAAAACCAAACAATTTAAATGTTTAAAGGAAAAATATGTTTGTAAAGGTACTCTTTAAGACTATTTTAAGATGTGTCAATGACAGTTGTTACACTGCACAGACATGTTGCTTTGTAAAACAAAAAACATTTGACGAAACTCTTCCATCTAAAAGCTCTGACAGCCATGCGGTCGTCTCTCTAAACTCCATTTACACCTAAAACTCAGCCCTGAAGCTGAAATCCTCCACGAGTTCCCGTTCAGATAATCCTGCGCCTATAAATCCACCCACATCACAAGCAGCTGGGATACATCTGAAGATATTAAAAAGAATAAAGCAGGTTTGAGGAATGAATGAACATGATTTGTGTCCTTATCAGTTTTCTCTGGATGTCCTAAAACAGCTTGCTGTAAAACAATCAAACAAAAAATATCAAATGATTTTCTATTTTATTTCTTTATGCACCAAAAAAAATGCAGTGAGATGACACCAGCTATGGAAATTCACAATAAACCAAATCAATCAGTGCATCATTAAGTGAGCAGAACTGAAGGTTATTTCATGAGCTGTTTGAGGGAATCATACCTTCAGCATGCCTCTGTGGAAGAAGGTGAGGCCTTTATAAAGCATGGCGATGGGCTGATTCTTCTTCAACTCTAAAGAGCGCTGGAAGTCCTCCATAGCTGCCACGTAATCCTGAAGAACAGAACACGAGGTCAGAACGTAGGACGATAAGAACCTGCTGGTGTTTGAAGGTCAGACCTCTGAGATGAAGAGCAGAGTTCCTCTGTGTCTGTAGAGACGAGCCGAAGGCTGCAGCTGGATGGCTTTGGTCAAATCGCTCAGAGCTTCGCTGATCCGGCCCAGAGGAGACAGGATCTGAAGACGTAAACACAAACGATCACAACAATGTTGCTAATATTTCTGCTTCTGGTGGTTTGACGACGACAACTTCAGGTAACTGGGCGATGATCAGCTGCGGGTCAGTATTCTACTGGGAGCTGCGTGACTGACGTAATTTGTTGAAGTAGCTGAAAGCGAACTGTTATTTAAAACAAGCAGAACAGCAGCAATGATTAGCCAAACAGCAGTCAAAAACTAAACTTAGTAAAACCCTAGCTAAAGGCTAAAATTGGCCAAACCACAGCTAAAAGTGGAAAAGCTATAGCTCATGTAGTTAAAATTGACAAAAACGTAGCAAATAGCTAAACGAGGCTAAACTAATGCAAAAAGGTAAAATTTGTAAAATCGTAGTTAAAAAGGTAAATGTCGCTAAACCACAGCCAAAAGCTAAATTGGCTAAACTATTGCTATAATGTAAAACTTGTAAAATTATAGCAAAAAAGGTAAAATTTGTAAAATCGTAATTAAAAAGGTAAATGTCGCTAAACCACAGCCAAAAGCTAAATTGGCTAAACTATAGCTAGAAGGTTAAATTTGTAAAATCATAGCAAAAAGGTAAAAAATGGCCACACCACAGCCAAAAGCTAGAAGCAGAAAAGCCATAGCCAATGGCTAAAATTGACAAAACTGTAGTCAATAGCTAAAACTGCCCAAACGAATGTGAAAAGGTAAAATTTGCTAAATTGTAGCAAAAAGGTAAATTTCGCTAAACCATAACTAAAAGCTAAAATGGCTAAACCACAGCCAAAAGCTAAAATTGGCTAAACTATTGCTATAATGTAAAACTTGTAAAATCATAACAAAAAAATGTAAAAATTGACCAAACCATAGCCAACAGCTATAATTACAAAAAAAAGGGTAAAATTAGAAAATCTGAGCTTAAAGCTAAAATTTATGGTATGTCTGAACAGCCAAAAGCAAAAATTGGCTAAACTGTAGCAAAGTGCAAAACATAAGTGAAGTAAAAACCTTAGGTTAAGTAAAAACACAAAGCTTGTTGTAGGTCACCTCTGAACAATGAAAACTGAGCTGTGGAGCTTTTGTGTGTTCAGACAAGAACTTCTGGTTATTTACAGCAGATACGTTACACGTGTGGTGCGAGATCACAAAGAGTTGATCAAAACTGCCTCAGAGTGAAACCAGAGAGGTTCAAAAGTGTTTTGTTTTTTTCAAGCTGACGGTGCAATCATTAAAAGAGATGACTGTGTGTCTAATAAGCGTTTTCTTGTGCACTTATTGAGGATTATTAAAAAAAAAAAAAAAAAATTATATTTATTTATTTAAAAAGGGCCGAACTGCAGCAAGCGATAGCAGCTACACTGAGAATGAGTCATGTCCTTTTCAAACATGTCAAACTATAACTGTGCACATAAATAAGGGTGCATGAATATGAGAGAACAAAGATCCAGGAGTAGGTTTTAATTTTGCACGACAATCATCTTTTATGCGTCAAATAAAACCAACAGTGTCCCGTTATTCTTCCTCTTGGTCAGCAACGCACATCTGAAAATATTTAGCAGATATTTGCTGTAACCCTAAAAATAACTGCATTAAAATAAAGAAAACTAATCACTAAACTAGAGAAATTGTGAAAATGCAGTTTGAATGCTTATTGCAGAAGAACTTGCTGAAAAACAGCTGAAATTAGCTGTTAAGAAAACACGCTGAATTTTAGCTGAAAAGGAAGAACAAGCCTAAATTAGAAGAAGAAAGCAGAAAGAACACATTTGCTGAATTAGATTTGAATAAGCTAAAATAAGCACAGAAATTATGAAATTAAAAAGCTGAAATTAGCGCAATCAAAACAGCTGAAAAGTGGCTGAAAACTCAGAGGCTTAAATTAACAGAAGGAAGTGGAAAGGACTGAAGTTAGTTTAAAAATGTGAAATTAGCTGAAAAAGCTAAAAAAAACTGCATAAAAGAGCTCAACAGTAGCTGAAATAACTGAAACTAGCAGAAGAAAGCTGAAAGAAGCAAAACAAGCTGAAATTAGCAGGAAAAAGTTAATTAGGTTGAAAGTAGAAGAAATTACCATGAAATACGTAAACTTATCTGAAAACAGCTGAAATTAGCTAAAAATGCTAAAATGGTTAGCTGAAAAGTTACAACAAACTCAAATTAGCAGAAAAAAGCAGAAAGAACAAGTTTGCCCAATTAGGCTGAAAGGAGCAAAAATGAACACAGAAAAGGTATAAATTATATGAAAAAAAGCTGAAATTAGAAAAAAAAATCAGCTGAAAAGTAGCTAAAAAGGCAGAAAAAAGCTGAAATTGCAAGAAGTTAGTGGACAGAGCATATTTTTGCTGAAACAGACTGAAAAAAGTTGAAATGAGTATAAAAAAAATATGGAATTATCCAAAAAAGCTAAAGGTAGCATAAACAATAGCTGAAATAGTAGAAAAAGCTGAAACTTGCAGAAATTAGCTGAAATCAGCAGAAATAAGTTAGAAGAAGCACAAAAATGTTATAGTTAGCAGAAAGAATCTGAAAGGAGCATAAAACAGCTAAAAAAACAGCTGGAATAAGGTAAAAAAAAGTTTAAATTTTCACAAGGAAGCTGAAAGAAGCTGAAGCAGAACAAAATGTGAAAGGAACAGTAAAAGGTTGTAAACACAGCTAAAGATCTGAAGGATGGAAAATGAGCTCAATTGATTTTCTATTAGGAAAAAAGTGACAGAAAAAGCTAAATATTTCAACAAGCTAAAGTTTCACCAATACCAAAAGTCATAGCATCTTTCTCCTGAACGAGCTGAACGTTTTGATTTATGATTTGTTGAAATAGCTCAAAAATTGTGTAACAAGAAAGATGACGAAAAGCATACAGAAGAAAAATGGATCGCAATAGAGTGAATGCTTCATAAACGTATTAAATGCCATCTAAACAATGTTGTAAATGTGGGAACTGTTTATGAAGTTATAATAATGGCTCCATGGTGTAAAGACTGGTTTACTGTAAAGATGTAAACTGTGGTAAGGAGTTGGGTCTTACCTCGGCTCTTTGTTCGTAAACTTCTGGCCAGTTTGGCTCGAGTGCGATGACTCGGTTCAGCTCGTATAACGCCAAGTCAGCATTCTTTATGTCCTGACATGAAGAGGCAGTTACATTTAGTTTAAAATTATAAAGTTTAGTGCAAAAAAAAAGAATAAATATTGCAAAAATAAAACCCCAGAAACCGATGGCGTCCAGGTAGACAAACGACATCAATGGCATCACAACACATGCATAATTTGTTTTTAAATCAACATTTCAGATTAATTTAGGACAAAAAAAACAGGACTGCTTATTAAAAATAAGTTTGATGGTGAGTAAATGCAGCTTTAAGGACCGGAGATCTTCACGGCACATTTTCTGCTTTAAAACATTTTTTTAAATGCCTTTATTAATAAAAATCTAATTATGTACAATAAATTTGTTAAAAACCTGCTTACACACATGCAATACACTAGTTAACAAAGTTCATATTCAAAAAGCTAGCAGACTGTTATGTAACCCTGTATATTTAGACATTCCCTGCTAAATAAAATAAAAATAAAATCAGCAGGGATGTCTTTAAATGAAAACCAAATCAGAACATTCCACATGGTACGGAGGGTGGAATGTGACAAAATTAAATAAATACATAATAATTAAATCATAACACTGTCCCACATCCATAAAAATTAAATCTGACACCCTTAAAAACAATTATTTAGAAGCAAAATGTGCTAACCTTACCATAATTTGTACCTTTTTTGTAAAACTTTTCTTTATCTGACTCTGAAATCTAATTAGAAACCCCCCAAAAAGATGTTTTTCTTCTATGCTGGAGCAAAAACAGATTAGCTTGACATATAATGTAAATTAAACAAAAAAACATAACATTTGAAGTCATAAAATGTTAAAATCCAACCTTAGAGCAGAGCTTTCAAAATGTAATTAATCTTGTTTTAGTAAAATAATTGCTAATAACCAATTAAATAAGATAACTCTGTGATCACTTTGTAACAAAGTGAAATTAAATTAAACTAGAGAAACTGCATTTCCTGTTAAAATGCAGTGTGAATACTTATTGCTGAAAAACTTGCAGGAAAAAAAAAAGAAATTAGATCAAAAACACATGCTAAATTTTAGCTGAAAAGGAATAACAAGAATAAATTAGAAAAGAAAGCAGAAGGAACACCTAAAGCTAAAAAAAATGCTGAAATTAGCACAAAAAAATAGCAGAAAAGGCAGAAAGAAGCTTAAACTACCAAAATGATGAGGAAAGAGCTGAAATGGGTTCATACAATGTGGAATTAGCTGAGAAGGCTAAAAATACAATAAAACAGTTAAATAGTAGCTGAAATTGAAAGTAGCTGAAATAACTGAAACTAGCAGAAATAAGCTAAACGAAGAAAAAAAAGCTGAAATTAGCAGAACAAAGTTAATTAGGCTGAAAGTAGCAGAAATGAGTGCAAAGGATGTGGAAATGGCTAAAGATAAAAGCAGCATAAAAGCAGCTAAATAGTATCAGAAATATCAGGAAAAAAACTGAAACTTGCAGACATAAACTGAAAGAGCATAACAAGCTGAAATTAGCAGAAAGAAGCTGAACCAGAACAAAATGTGAAAAGAGCAGTAAAAGGTTGTAAACAGATCTAAACATTTGAAGGATGTAAAATGAGCTTGATTCATTTTCTACAAACCGGATTCCAAAAAAGTTGGGACACGAAACAGATTGTGAATAAAAACTGAATGCAATGATGTGGAGGTGCCAACATCTAATATTTTATTCATAATAGAACACAAATCACAGATCAAAAGTTTAAACTGAGAGAATGTATCATTTTAAGGGAAAAATATGTTGTTTCAAA
>JARVGS010000222.1:30138552-30149862 GCA_031762315.1 Hypsolebias antenori | reverse complement strand
CTAACTGCTTGGAAATACAGTACTGTACATGGTTAAGGTACAGAATGTACGCTGGTTTTGTGTTACATTGAAAAAAAACATGTTTAAAACACCATTTACCGTGCATTTTCCGACTTACGGCAAAATCGGGTTACGAACGGTGTGAACGGATCTCGTCCATAAGTCGAGGACTACCTGTATAGAATACATGGCTTTCATCATGTTTTGTTGTTGTTGTTGTTGATCCTGTGTGCTGAGGAAGAATTTCTGCTACATTTGTGGTAGTCAATAAAGTTCATCTTATTTCAGCTTCTCGACAACCCCACCGCTCACCTAAGGGCACAGCTGCCCTGACGCCATCTAAGGAGTTCACATGAACTCTTATTTTAAAACAAAAAATTCTAATCAATTATAAGAAAGTTGCACACTTTGCACACTTCTAAAGCGGTTCAGTAAATTTAATTGGGTTTAATTTTCTACAACACATCTGTGTGAGCATTTGAACCACGATGAAAGGTGAAAACCTGACGTTGTGGCTCCTGTTTTGATTTGTGCTTTAGCTGTTCACCAGATCTGACTGTGGCTGCTCCAGGCGACGCCTGCGATTCCACCACATGAGTAACGACATGTTTTAGAGACATCTGAACATTACCACCCCGTGCCAATAAAAATATGTGCCTGGTTTATGTTTGGCAGCGACTGTAATGAGATGCACACAACAGATGAGCCGAGCAGGAAGCCAGAAACAGGAGAATATGCTCCGTTTTTATCTTTTAAATAAGATTCAGAGAACAGGCGCAGGATTGTCAAGAGGTTCAGAAGTCAAAAACATAAGATGGACAGAAGCTCTAAAAGGTCCCAGAAGGATCTGAAACAAAACCACTATGATAATGATGAGACATAATTAAGATGTCCAGCAAAATCCTAAAATGAAATATCTTTTTTTGTTTTGGCTTCGATTTAAAAATACAAGAATAAAACCATTCTCGGGTTCTCCCCAACCATTATCTCATTCTTGCAAAAACAAACAAACAAACAAACAAACAAAACTATTTTGACTCACAAAAAGGTTAGTAAGTGAAATCATCCAGGTAGATAACAACAAAAAAGGTTACATTGTAATCTGGACCAGTTTCCGGAAGAAGAAACGGGTCCCTGTGACATGATTTAAACTTTTTTGTTATTTTGACTCACATTTGCTGCTTCTACTTTTCCTAATTTATTTATTTATTAATTAGTTGATTGATTATTCCGTTAGATAGAGAAGATAAAATAAAGTGTATTAAACACATAAAACTGTAACATCAAGCATACTGTCAATAATGTCAATAATGGTGTACCACAAGGCTCAGTCTTAGGACGCACTCTCTTTACAATAAGTAATGTAGGTCAGAACATTCCTGACGCATCCTTGCATTTCTATACTGATGATAAAGTTGTTTACTGTCGAGTCAAAACAATTGTCAAGATTTTCCAGCTTCTACAGTCTGCATTCGATATCATCCAGTCAGACCTACAAGCACCTGCAGATGTTGGATGCTGTCTATCACGGCGCACTAAGATTCATAACTGGCTGCAACTACTGTACCCACCACTGCACCCTGTATTCACTGGTTAACTGGTCACCATAAACTTCACGTAGACTCTCTCACTGGTACATTTTCATCTTTAAATCACTTCTTGGTCTGCTGCCTTCATACATCTCCTCCTACATACCACGTCGTCAGTGCAGTTACAGCATGCGCTCTCAGGACATCATTACCTGCAGCTTCTATTTAGTATGGATCAAACTCTGCAAAAAGTACCTTCTCCTACTCCGCTCCTGTTTCCTGGAATATCTTACAAAAAGATCTGAAGCTCTTGATCTGGACCTCTCTAAAGGCTTTTAAACAACTGACAAGTTCATGGCAAAAATCAACGCAGACATGTTCCTGCTTTTAGTATATTTTACCCCATTTCATAATGTAGCTTGTTTTTATTTTGTTTTATATCACCACTTTTATGTATTTTTCATTTTATATGCATTTTCTGGCTGTTTATTTATGTGTACTTCATCTGTGGTTTGTCTAAAACAGGTCTCTCTTGTAAATGAGCCCTCGTGACTCAATGAGACTAACGTGTATAAATAAAGCATGACTGAATTAATCCAAATAAAAAATTCATACATTTGACAAAAAAGATAACTTTGCATTGTTCCTTAAAAGCCACATCTTTTCATCTTTCAGTTCTGATTTAGTCCTTTACCTTGTTTTTATTTTAATTTAGAGTTTGGGTAATTTTTTTGAATTTTTTGCTCATAACTATTAACATTTTGGTCATCTGAGGTTGGTTTTAAATCTGTTACAGAAACACTGTGACTTAACTACTCAGCCAAAACTAATATTATTATTAAAAACCTTTTATAAAGCACTTAAAAAAACACAAATGGCCAAAAGTCTGTACAGAACAATAAATCAAATAAGGCACTTAAAATGCAATAAGTTAGATTTAAAACTTGCTTTATGAATTTTGCCTACAACATAAATCTGTTCAATTTGTCATGCAGCACTCTTTAAATGTAAATAAATCTGCTTGTTGATTATCTAAACTATGTGCCATTTTAATAAACTAAAGTCTTTCATCATGACATAAAAGGACGAAGTCAAGAGACATTTTAAAATCGTAGTAGTATTTGTGAACGGAGTAGCCTCCATTAAACAATTCACAGCTGACTTGTTATCTCAATTAAAAATTAAAAATAAAAAAAAAAAGTTTTTGTTCTACTTTGTGTTTTTTTTTTTTTTTTTTGGTCGATTTCAGCTCTGAGAGCCTGTTTTTGTTGAAATAACTAATTTGCTTTTATTTGGATGTGAAGAGCAGAGGAAGAGGTTAGAACGCATTTCAAGACACTTCACATCAAACAGATACTTTGTGCGTGCGTGTGCATGTGCGTGTGCGTGTGTGCGCGTGTGTGTGTGTGTGCAACTAACATGCCTCCCGGTCTCTTTCCCATCGCCCTGAATTCTGTCACAATAATAAGGCTGATCACAGAGCAGGATTTTATACATGGTGACATCTAGACCACACACACACACATGTGCAGACAAACACATGTGCACACACACACACACACACACAATTAGTGCTGCTCTATTTCAGCACAGGCCTACATGTGTGTGTAAAGGCAGCCAGAGCTGCTCCAGAATCGGCCAATCAGCTCTCAGCTTTATCTCTGTGGCCTTTCATCACTTTTTAATTTTCTGCTGTGACAATAAAGATAAGGGAGAGGCTGATAAAATATACAAGATAAGGGAACATTAAACACACCAAGACTGAGGTTTGGAAATTATTTCAGTCGAATACATTTTTATGCTAAAAATTAACTTCTGTCAGATTCACAGTATTATCAAAATATGATAATTACCTGACAGGTGAACTGAAACCGACTACAAGAATAGAAGGTCAGACATTTAGCTAATTTCTAAATTGAGAATTTAATTTATGCATAATAAATTAAGATTAAATGAACAATGACGATAAAAATGTCATTTGATTTAAAAAGTCATTTTTTAAGTGGGTAACAGTTTGACTAAAAAGGTCCTAAATATGTCTGCCATGACATGTTTTCTGGCTGAGGCATGTTAATTAATTCAGCTTTTTTAAATATATATATAAAGCACATTTTACAGATTAAAGTGCTACAGAGTGTAACATGCAAAACAAGAATACACAAAAGCTAAACCATTTTCTGTAAAAGCTTGTCTTCATAAATTAAATTTATGCTGCCTTGATTTTTTTAATTTTAAAAAGCAGCAAAAGATAAAGGCAACAGAGAGATGCTTATGCTTACATCTCATCGACGGTAACGCTGCATTTAAACGCCGCGAAACGTGTGACAAAATTTTTTAATTTTGTTCTCGCATGAGATCCGAGAACCCATTCTCGACCAAAGTTCAGGTTTACTGTCAGGGGTAAGCGCCAGCTGTTGTGTGATTGGGCAGAATGTTTTTGTGGGTGCAAAGCGGATAAACTACAGCGTTGTTGCTTCGTGGGCTCTGCTGAGGAGCCGCTGGCCGAGGCTGTTTAAAAACTACAGCCATCTTTACACCTGTTTCAGTAAAACTTATAAAATACTACTCAAAGAAGTCGTGCAAGGAGATACAATTATGGTGCATCACAGGCACAGGTAACAGCATGGACTGTCTCAGTCTGTCCAGTAGGGGAAGAGAAATCTGTGCAGGAATGAAGGATTGAAGACCTCGGCAGGAAGATGTGTTCTGGCACAACGGGGAAGGGGGAGGAGCTTCCTGTGAGCTCTGCGCTGCCGTTTCTCATGGAGAGGACATGAACATTTCACAACTACGTGTGCAAGAGCATATTTCATCACTTCTTGCACAGTATAAATCCAGCTCTAGCAACTAGTTGGACACCAAATTAGAAATGCACAAAGAAAGTACGCACAAGTATTGAACTGCTGTTGCACTGAGTTCTTGCAACAAAACAGCAAATTTTTGATACTTGCTATCCAGTGTTGTGTCCAAAACCGCCTAGCCTGAGACCAAGTCAAGACCAAGATTTTGGGGTCCGAAACCAAGTCGAGACCAAGACCTCAAGTCTTGGAACTCAATCTTTTCACAAATTATCTGTCTTATAACTGTCATAACATAGTGACAGTTTTAACAAATATGTTAAAAAAAAAAAAAAGTAACTTTTATAAAAAATATTTTTTATAAAAGATACATACTTCAACTTTGTTTGCTTTTGAACAAATAGCAGCTTTTATAACTGTCAAAGCTACATAACAAAGAAATCAGACGTTCAGTGGGTTTTGCACAATAACTTTTAGGTCATGTGACCCACTGATACAAAACTTATATTATATTATATATATTACAGTATATTAAACTGTTCTACTAGACCTGATGGACGAGGCACCCACATTTATTTCTCATTATAAAGCATTTTCTAATTTTACACAATTTATTTGTTCAAAAAGCACGGTTTTTGCTCAATAACTAATTATAAAATGTTTTAAAATTAGAAAGAAATGATGGTGTCTTGTGTGTCAGGTTTGTTAGAGCAGTTTAACATTGGTTCTGTGTCGGTGGGTCAAATGATGTAAAGTATACTAATTTTTGTTTCTGAAGAGTGTTTGGTTCGATAATTTGTTGACAGTCCCTAAGCAAACCATTACGTGTCGGAGGGGGGTCAGACTGAGCAGCTGACCGAAATCAGACTGTCTGCTTCGGATTGAACGAGAGGAACACGCCGCTGAAGCCACAGAGCTCGAATGTCCAACGTAAAACTAACTTCACCACGGTAGAGAAACGAGGCTCCAACAGAGCACGAACAGTTCAGAAACAATTTGAAATGAGAGAAAAAAGCTATTTATTAACTGAGTAAATCATGTTTTAGACTGATTATTGCTAGTGCATCTATTCTGACCCAAAGTGCAGCTGTGACTGGTTCTGAATGAGGCTTTGCAGCAGACAGACGCCCCGCTCTCTTCCAGGTACCAGTACAAAGTATTTCAGTGGTACGCAGTACTGGACCGTACCGGCTTACTTTCATCCCTGGTTGCGACGTTCCGTTGTCTGTTCTGTACAGAACCGAGAGCGAGTGAAAGGGGGTGGGCATGACAGCGGTAACACAAACATGTATTTAGCAATGAGTCACGTTATCGCTTGGATTTGAACCAGTACGTTTTGCATCCAATAAAAACAAAGATGTTGACAAACTGGACAATATTCTAGTTTAGTGATATTTCCACAGTTGTGGTCTTGAAACAAAATCCCGAGTCCTCAATGTCCGAGACAAGACCAAGACCAAATGCGGTTGAGTCCAAGAGAAGACCAAGACCATCAAAAAGTGGTCTTGAATCAAGACCAAGACCAGTTTCGAGTCTTACAACACTACACCTTTCCCACCCACATTTTGATGTTGGTCTGGGGGAGATGAACCGGCATCCTTCCAATCACAGGCCCACCTTCTCTAACCTCTGTGTCACCACTTCCCCATGTTGCCCCAACCTGAAACTCCTAATCTATAACCAAAGCAGAACTGGCGTTTCAGATGAAACAAAAACAAAACAAGAAATGAAGTCCTGGAGCCTTTTAGCAAGGCACCTTTTGTTTTAAAGGCTGACTCATGTTCCAACCAACTCATTTGGTTTCACTCAGTTCAGCTCTGCAGAGAGAGTGATGCGCACCTTGGATTTACTCTCAACCAAGATTATGTTAATCTGCTCTAATCCCCCAACAGACGGTCGGACAGGCAGCACGAGAACAGGGAGCGAAAACACGGGCTTCAAATGATGCTGCAGGGTTGGCGAGGAGCCACAAAACAAAGAAAACATCCACTTGTTTTTATAAATTTTATATCAAATTAAGGTTCAAAACAGTGCCGTGGATTATGTGATTCCAATCCGCTCAAACCCTAAAGATGAAAGGATTGCGTGACCCATTTCTTCAGTGTCTCTGGAGCAGCTTGAACAGTCTCAGAATGAAAATGTTAAGTGTTATCGTCATTTTGTTGGAGCCTCCCAGCCCCAGGAGCTGCACACATCAAAGCGTCCTGCTGCAGAATCAAACCACGCCGCCGTGGCAGCGGCTGCACCCCAACATGCAGATCGCAGCATTGAAATGCAGGTCAGATGCATGCAGGAAGTAGGGCAGCAGAGAGGAGCTGCAGTGTCTTTTACTTCCAACAAGTTCAGTTTTGTGCCTCGAGTGCATTTGATTTGTTGCATCTGAATAAAACGTCACAGTTTGAAGTGAACTAACTTCATGTTGCTCCGATTACTCTGGTGAAAAAGGATGACGTCGTCTTAAATCATGAATTAACTGGGTTTGTTCTGAAAAGCTGAATTTAGTTTTATCACACCTGGACTTGCATCGCGCCAGACCTGTGGAATGAAGAAATCACTTAAATGAAGCTGTCATCCACAAATAGAGGAAACAGAACCTTCTCTGGAGCGTCTGACCAAAACTACTCCAAAAGGTCGTGGCAGGTCCCAAAAAAACTCTCGAATGGCCTTGATCCAACCTGCTGGACCGAGGATCCACACGAGCCGAGTCGTCCGCAGGCTGCAGGTCTTTGATTGTCCAGAGGGCGACGTCAATCACGAGTGTCTCCTTCGCAAGAAACACCCACCATTTTTAAAGCTTCTCAACTGCAGCATTTATTTTATTTTTAAAATGGCAATGCATAACCCAACACTGGTACCGCGAGGAGGTGCACTTCACTGTCCTTTGTTGGTTGACGACAGAATTCAGATGAAGCTTGACCAAATGGACTTGATTCACGAGGTCCAACCAGCAAATGGAACGTGGTCTCGACTCAGCCTCCGCATTTTTTTGAAAATGAGGCAGAAGACCTGAGCGCTTTGGGATTATTTTATTGGTGGTAAATTTACGGCAGTCGTGCTATGACCATCGTACCACATCAAGGCGGCACAAGAAACCACAGAGACCGTATAGAACCAAGATGTGATGAGTCCAGACGATGGAAAAATATTAAGGTTCGTAATTCAACCATAAGAAAAGGATAAAAGACAAAAACGGTGTCCATGGGAGTTTAGGCCCAAACCACTTTGATGATCCCCAAGACTTTTGGAAAAATATTCTGTGGACTGGTGAGAAGGCGATTGTCCCATTACACCGGGTGTGAAACAAACATGGTGGTGGCAGTGTGGTGGTCCGTGACTGCTTCAGGACCTGGACGACTTCTTGTAATCAATGGAACCATGGATTCTGCTCTCTACCAGAACATCTGGAAGGTCAACAGGCTGTCGGTTTGTCAGCGTGAGCTCAAGCTCGCCTGTGTTCTGCAGCAGGACGAGGATCCCAGCCCTGATCCGAGGTTAGCACAAGTCATTACGTTGAAGAGGCCGTTACTTTTCCACTCGGGGACAAAGTCATCTCTTTATTAACTAAATCGCTTGCGTTCATTCTGGTTATCGTTGCCTGAGCTGAAACTTGTGTCGCCCACATCCCTGAATATCAAACATCTCAGTCGAGCTGAAAAGTCTGGAGTCATTTTATTAAATGCATCTCAGTTGGATAAGTAACAAAGACAACAAGACTGACGTCTAAACAAACAGTACTGTGGTCATCCAACAATCAAAAAAACAGAAACATTTCCTCTGGATATCATTTACACCATACAACTCCTTTCATTATATTGATTTATGATTATGAGGAATAAACTGTAATATGTATTAATCTATTATAAAGTTACTAATCACATGATATAAATAGCAGACTTTTAATATATTTCTATTTGTTATATAGGTGAACTGAAATACTTGATGCTGAGCTGTGGAAGAATCAGCTGTCGACACGAGTGCGCGTCAGGCCGCTGCATTGCATTCTGGTCTACGGAGTCTTCTTCAACTCTGGACCTTTTATGTTGGTTCAAAACTTATAATCAGTTTTGTGTGGGTGGGTGGGGGTCACATTGTTTGAACAGAAAGCACAATCAAGCACCAGAATGGCTCCATGGGTCACAAGACAAGAGCCGAACGTTTCACGAGTTTCCCCTGAGACATCTCCAAAGTATACATCCAGAAATCGGGAAAACTGGGATTATTTTAAGCTGAGAAGTGAGGACAGTTAGCAAGTGGTATACAAGGAGGCGTGGCTGTGTAGTAAAGACCATCAAAGCAGGTTTAATACGAAAACAAGCTCAATTACAAGAGACTGGTTTAAAGGCTGCACGTTAAAGCTGCAAACGTAGAAGAGTGGCTAAAAGGGACCAACTTCCTGCGAAGCGACTCAAATGTCAAACATGACAAGTCAAAAATACGCCCGACAGCTGCTTCGTCAATAACTTGTAAAGAACTCGGACCGAGCGGTAAAAACCACTCTCAGCTTTTAATAGAACGGAAACCTTTATTCTAATCCGAGCCATTAATCTGCCAATTCTGGGAATTTGAGACAGCGACCACGCAGCACCAATTAATTGTTTAGCAACAATTAATCTTTGGAACAAGCATGTAATCCACTCCAAGTCAGGGATTAAAAGGTTTACGTCTTAAAACTCTACACGCAGCAGCTTTGGGAACCAGATACAAGACAAAGCACATGACCGACGCTTTGGTTCTTTAAACAGGAGGTTTGCAAAGGCACCAACTGTGTGGTATAAATCCTGGAGTCAATCGTTGGTTCCATCATCGTGGGTGATAGAAATTAGTTTCCTGATCTTGTTTAAGAAAATGGCAACTAATCCAATCTGTAAAACAAGTATTTTGGTCAACTATGTTAAGCCATGCTGCCTGCTTTTACTCATGAATGTTTCCCCTGAACGTTATACTCGTTTTAATCAACCCCTCCTCACGCTGTGAGTCAGTGAAGGCAGCATTGCACTGGACTACAAGGTTGGTGAACAGTCTGGAAATAGTTCCCAATTTCATTTCTGGAGCCCAGTGGTTGTTGTAGCGCTTGAATTAAAGAGGGCAACTGAAAATTTGCCAATGTTCTTGCAAAACTAAGTTAATATTGAGACACCAACAAGTCTCCAACATCAATCTTCTTTGGTGAAGTAATTGTTTTCCAATTGGTTGCTCGACTTTCACAGTAGCTCCAGGAACAGGTGAAAGAGCTAGGGTCATAAAACAGCCCAGCTGCAGGTTGTCCAATCCGGTGATTCCTAACCCTGGTCCCTGAGGAACACCATCCTGCATGTTCCAGTTGTTTCTCTGCTCCGACACACCTGATTCAGTGGTGTAATTACTTCGTTCTGCAGAAGCCTGTTACTCACTCATTCAAACCAGGTGTCAAAGCAGGGAAACAACTAAAATATATGCTGAATGGTGTTCCTCAAGGACCACTGTTGGGAACCACTGGATTCTCAATGAGCTCAGTGTAAACCTTTTTTTTTTAATACCAAAAGCAACTAAAATTGATTTAACAGAATGTTTCTTTTACAATTTGAAGCTTTGAAAATGGTGCTTTTGAACTTAAAAACACAAAGTTGCAAAATTACAATTATAGACCAACAAAAGGAAAGTTGTGTGTTGCTGGTTTTACACGTTATTACAGCTCCAACTTAAACTCAAACCTATGGTAATTTTGTGTAGTCCAATAAATAGAATATTGAGGCTCTTATACCAGTTTTACAAACATTTTCATAAAGTACATTTTAAAAGCAGTTTCACGTCAAAGAACATTCGTGTCAGCTAGCTGAAAGCGTGAAGGACATTTCGAGTGAACTGTGTGAAATTCAGCAGTGGCAGAATAACGTTTGAAGACATTCCTCAGATTTCATTCATTCACTTCAGCACCTTTAACCAAATGATGCTGAGTGCTGCACATCCATCAACAAACAGATGTGAAGTAAACAATCTCAGGTAAATAAAAACAAATCATTCTGACGTGTCTATGTTGAGATTAGCACATTCAAATATGAGACGAACTGCCACAGACGTTTTAACACCTGAAATAAGGCTGGTTCATGTGATTTATCACTAACGATACTCGGGCTGTTTTCTTTCACCATTACGTTTCCAAACCAGAAATACTTTAACCAGGACTTGTCGTTACATAAAGTCTTTTCTGCTACAGATTAAGATATGTTGAAAGTTAGTTACAGCAGGGAAAGCCCCTTCTGTGGTGCACCTAGTTTCTAGAAGAGACCAATTGTCCATGTGTCCAGTCGTCGAGACTTGAAACCAGCAGGACCCGGCTTACAGAAGCTACCATGTTGGATTTTTGGACCAGAGTCCGAGCACTTGCAACGTGGGGCTTCAAGTCTAGCCTTCTCCCTCGCACACAATCATGGCGCCGCAGGAGCATTCTTTGAAGCATAAAATAACAGATTACAGCTGAACATGATGGGAAGTGAACACTTGAGAATCCAGCAGCAAGATAAGAACTATGTAAACCAACAAGACCCAGTGTTTCTCCTACCGTTATACAAGCAGGGCGCCCCGCCCACCAACAGAACCAAACGTCCTGCGCCCCGTCGCCAATTGCCAGAACAGACGTAGTGCTAAGCTAGCTGTGCGCAATACAGACACGCTAGCTAAAAAGCTAGGTAGTGCTCAGTTTCCATCACAAACCATCCCCCACCCCCCCGCAACAACTGCCAGAACAGACGTAGCACTAAGCTAGCTGTGCACAATATAGATGTGCTAGCTAAAAAGCTAGGTAGCGCTCTGTTTCCCTCATGCTGAGCCGGCTACCCCACCTCCACAACTGCTGGAAATGACATAGCACTAAGCTAGCTGCACACAATACAGCCACGCTAGCTAAAAAGCTAGGTAGTGCTCAGTTTCCCTCACACTGAACCGTCTACCCTCCCTCAACAACTGCTGGAAATGACATAGCGCTAAGCTAGCAGCACACAATACAG
>JARVGS010000222.1:30037652-30051478 GCA_031762315.1 Hypsolebias antenori | reverse complement strand
CCACAAACTGTATGTCACACAAACACTGAGAATTAAACTGAACACTATTAAAAACATGTTAACTGAACTGTAACTACGTTAATGAACTGGACTCTGCTCTGTTTTCATCCTGGATACTGGTCCCATTTGAACCGGTCCGCCTAGTGGAAGGACAGCTTCGCTGAAAACCTGCCAGTCTGTTCGTTCAAAACAATCTCTCAGTATGGGGCCACTGTCCTGCATCCAACATTTAACTTTCTTTTGTACCGGTCTGGAGCGTCTCAGCGGGGACAGATAAGCAGGGGCCATTAACATTGAAATGTGATCAGATAATCCAGGTGGGGGTGGGGTTCAGCTTTGTATGCATCTTTTACGTTTGAGTAAACATGGTCCAGCATGTTGTTCCCACACGTTGGGATGCCCACATGCTGATAAAAGCTTGGAAGCAGACCTTTAGAGTCACCTGATTAAAGTCTCCGGCCACAATGGAAAGAGCCTCAGGGTGTTCATTTTGCAGCGAGCTGATGAGATCATGCAGCTCCTGCAGGGCTTCGTTTGCATTCGCATCCGGACAAATGTAAACAACCGTAATGAAAGTCACTGTTCGATTCCAGTCCAGAAAAACACTCGCCTTGAAATCTACAAACATCCACTGTTCTAATTCCTCAGCGACGGGGGGACTTCGTCATGCTGCTTGCTTTTGTTTAATTCTTTTTTATGCGCTTGTGTAGATCTCTGACGCCTTGATCAAACGGGTGACGTCGTCTCAGGACCAGTGGGTGAAAGGGGCCCTGGAGCCGAAGGCCGGCCCCGACTTTGACCTCACCCTCAGCACAGACTCGCTGCTGCAGACCATCCTGCAGCTGGACTTTCGTCAGGGCAAAGGTGAGCGCCCAGTGGCATTTTTTAATCCTTTACAAATGTGCTACCTCATCAGGTGAGTATCTCGTTTGTAAAACTATAATTCTTTCATTTTGCTCCCAAGATCTCTCAGATAAATTAATGCACGCTGTATGTGTAATTGATCAGCACGTGGGTCTTTTGAGGAAGAAAACATTTTATTTCTTTAAATCTGGAGTCAGCGTGACTTCTTTGTTGTATTTGTCACACTGCGCCACTAACGGGCATTAACGCTTTAAAAAACAAATACGTTCCTACATTTAATGAGTTGCGTTCATTAAAAAAAATCACAGCCATTTTCAGCTTTAATGAATTAAAACGTATGCAAAACATGATTTAAACCAAGTGAATGTTTTCAGAGATAAACATTGGCGGGGCACAGTTTCCGTCGAGCTGAGCTTGAAGGAAGTTTCGTCTAATTCGAGCTGCAGTCGGGCTTGTTTGGGAGCAGAGCGGCTTTGATCAGCTCGTCTTTGTTCTTCCAGGATGGCGACAAGAAACTGGCTCGGTTCACTTCCCCGCCCTCACATCCCGCCGATCAGCCACAACAAAGCAGCAGCGTTTAAAGATTGGCAGTCAGATTTTACTCCCCAACTTTTCCTCTTTCACATCCCGAGCAGTGACGCCGTGGGAGTCGTTTTTATGAGCAGAGAACTCTGGGAGTTTTTGTTCGCCGCTTGAGGTGAACACATCGTCGTGGTTGTTGCATCTTTAAGAACCGAACCCATTCCCCGGGGTTCTCCGCCGCTCTTATTTATAAAATGAATAAATAATCTTGTTTAATTATTAAGAAAACAATCTGCTGCACTTCCCACAAACACAGAGAATTGCTTTTGATTTGCTTAAGAATTCAAAGGAAAACGATCGGATCAGTTATTTTTCAACTTAATCAAAATTAACATCTAAGGAAAGTTTAAGTTGGAATCGAATTATGACTTTTAACTTAATGTTTGGTGTAAAGTTGATGGTTTAAAACCAAATAAGTTGGCAGTTTTCTTACCAAATGCAACACATTTGAATACAGCATACAGTGAAATGTTGGATATTTACATTAAAGAAAAAAGGAGAAATGATAACACTTGTTAGTCTAAATTAAACATCAAATTAAAAACATTGCACAGCATGTACAAAAAAATAAATTATTAATTCAATTCAATTTTAGTCCAATTCATTTTATTTCTATAGTGCTACAACAGAAGTCGTCTCAGGACCGTGCACAGAAACATTCGCTTACGTTAAAAAAACAATAAAAGTCCTCTATCTAAGGAAGCAGCAGATTGTGTTGAATCTTCACTTCTTCTCAGTCTCCCGTTCTGAGCGAGCACAAAGGAGACAGTGGGAAGAAAAAAAAAACTCCCGTTTAACAGGAAGAAACCTCCAGCAGAACCAGGCTCAGGACGAGCAGCCATCTGCTTTGACCGGTTTGAGAGGAACAGGAAGTAGAAACAGACAAACACAGAACGACAGGTTCAGGTGTGGTTTCTACAGGAGGAAAGAAAACAAACAAAAAAACATGTTAAGATAGAAATAAATACAAATACAAACAAAACAGGTGGAGTAAGTAAAGACAGTAGCAGAGTGAGGAAATGTGGTCAGTTTGTCCTCCAGCAGTCTAAGCCTATAGCAGCATAACTAAGGGATAGCTCAAGAAACCCAAGCCGACCCTAACTACTACAGAATTTACCAAAAAGGAAAAAACTTAAAATTAATCTTAAAAGTAGACAATGTGTCAGCCTCGTGGACAAAAACTGGAAGTTGGTTCCACAAGAGAGGAGCCTGAGAACTGAAAGATCGTCCTCCCAGTCTACTTTTGGAAACTATAAGAACCACAAGCACACCTGCAGTGTGATCCATCATCCAACTGCTTTTCACTTTTTGATTTTATCGTCACAGTTGGTAAGACGTGAATATTTTTTATTATTATTCATCAACCAGAACATGATTAGGGGAAGAAAAAAATAAATAAATCTCTGAGCTCTTATTTTGAAAGCACTACATTTTTGGTATTATGAACAACCCAGAACAACAACAAAAAATGATTTATCAATTCTCTTCAGTGATGCCAGATACATGATAATTGTTGTATTTATATGAAAGCCCAAATGCATGATGGGTCTTGCGTTTTCTTTCACCGAAAAATAAAAAAAATGTACGTGAGCAGCCACATATCATGAGAAAGTCCGATCTGACGAGTTAGACGGTGCTTGCCAGGTCCACCCCCCACAACCCCCCCATCCATTTCTCAAACAGTTCAGGTCAAAAATTGATCCGTAAAAAACGACATTTCTGCATTTTATCATTTCCTGTCTGACAATCCTTTCAGTACAGGAGTACTAAGCTCTAGTTTTTTTTTTGTTTTTTTTTTTATTCTATAAAATATTTACCGTTTGTTAAAGAAATGCTGGTAACGAACCAAGAAAGTATTTTATTTTTAATTTGTCATGAGGTTTTTAAAGTCATTGCAGAGCTTGTTTTTTATGGTGTTTTCAAGATCAAGGTTCTTTACTGTCATTTGCATCGCATGTGGTACACATGGAGGAACAAAATTTTGTGTACACAGGGTCCCAGTTACTTCCAACCAAAGTATAAATTGTAAAAGAAAAACAATAATAAGATCTATATACTGAATGAACTAAAAAACAATGCTAAACTAAGAATACACTAAGCCCTAGTAGTACAAAAACAATACGCCGAACAGTAGCACAAACATGAATCTATGTGAGAAGATGAGTAAGAATGAACAGCAGCATGGAATAGATCAGCAGCACATATCAATAATCGACAGGGGTTTTTTTTAATTTACTTTTTTTTTTTACCTAGGGATGCACAATATTATTGGCATCATGGTTTCGGTATCGGCCAATGTCAGCGATAAAGTTAAATATCGGACATCGGCCATTCCTTCAAAATAACTCACCAATATAAAGTCGCTGTTTATGTATTTGTGTGTGTATATACAAGGATGCCTGCAGTGCCAGCGTGTTATGACATCACGCGCACCATTGAGTTTAGATTTGTGAAAATGTACAAATTTGCACTGTTTGAGTGTTGTCATTGTGTTAGACAAAGTAAATGTCATGAATAAATCTGACATTAAACATTATCCAAGTTGAAGTGTTGCATCATTTTCAGCATCTGCACTTGATAGCAGGCCAAACTGACAAACATGCAGAATAATGAAGTTTTTTGATTCCACAGCAAAGAACGCTATGTAGCTTCTGTAAATAGGTCTAGGTAAAATAAATATTAAGTATCGATTATCGGCCAAATAAGTTTTAACATATCAGCATATTGGATATCGGCCAAAAATCCAATATCGTGCATCCCTATTTTAACCTGTTTTATGGGATTTCCACAGAAGCTGGACTCTGATTCGCTTGAACGGGTCAGTCACAGGAAGGTGTGCCGCTTTATTTTCTCGTACAGTTTCTTAAAATTGAAGATCTTTTTGTTGTGATTGGTTGAGAATGGTGAACCCAAAAGTGCCAAACCGAAAACTCAGGAGGCGCTGAGAGTAAAAATAAATAATTGATTAAACAAGAGAAAAGATCGCTAAATGACAGATGATGACAAACACCTGGGGAAGGACGACGAGGATCAGAGACGTTTTACACCTGCAGTAGTTGGCAGTTTTTTTCTTGTTTGTTATTTGGATGATGGTTTGAGTTGTAAACAACATCCTGTTTACTCTTAAGGACCTGAACCCATTCAAAACGACTGCTCTTCACTCTTTGCTGCCATTTTCTGTCCGTGTGTTGTCGTCCTGAAACATTGGTGTCTCCAGATGTGCAGGAGAGGCCGTTATTGAAACAAATGCAGGCAGCAGACAGTGGTGAGGCTGAGATGGAGACAGAAAGCCCCGGAGGTATTTCAGAGGCTAACAACACTTTGTTTCATCCTTTAAGTGTTTTTTTCCTCATTCCTTCCTCGTCCCTCAGACCTGACAGGCCTCGCGGTCTCTCTGGTCGGAAACTCCCCGTCCTTTTTGTCCCGCAGCGTTTCTGTGCTGTTCTTCCTCTGCATGAATCCTGTTTTCCAGCTCCTCCCCAACAAACGGATCCTCTGCAGAAAACTGCTGCACAAATACAGAAAAAGATCAAAACAACTGCGTCAGGTTGCATAAAGCATTTCATTTGTAAACCCTCTCATTCTGTTCCTTCAGTCATGATTGCTGCCTCTCCCCCGTGTTTTCACAAACGTTGTATTTATCAGATCAATGCTCCAAAATAAAAAAAATAAAAAGTTCTTTACGCTGCATTTTATTGTCTGTTTCAGACTTGTTAGGAGTCCAGTCACCTCACGCAAGGTTCAGACTGATACACAGCTTTTTACAACAACTCCTCCCATTTATCCATTTATACAAATCATCTTCAATTTGAAGACTTTATAATCTTTAGTGTCTATACGAAGCCGTTCTCTCCCCTTCGGCGATCTTAAAGCTCATATCAGTCTAACCTGCTGCACCTTTACACTTCTACCCTTCAGTGTTGAGTGTTCTCACGTGACCCAGTTACCGTACATTCCGCCGTACAAGTCGCATCAGTCCAAAAATGTCTAATAAAGTGGAAAAAAAAACATAAATAAGTTGCTTCGCCGTATAAGTCGCATCTATTATGCGTCACCGCTGACAACCCGGAAACGTGGGCCGGTGTCGCGCCAAAAATCGATCGGCTGCTAAAATGGCAGCAGCACGGGAGGACTTTAACAATAA
This sequence comes from Hypsolebias antenori, assembly GCA_031762315.1. NCBI lineage: Eukaryota > Metazoa > Chordata > Actinopteri > Cyprinodontiformes > Rivulidae > Hypsolebias > Hypsolebias antenori. The sequence continues at coordinate 30,045,888 of JARVGS010000222.1, read as the reverse complement.
TTTAACAAGATTAACATTTAAAAACAATGATTTGTTTGCTCGACATTATAGCAAAGGGTGTCTCAGTCTAACTTTTCCCTAATAAATGCACTTTGATGGTCAAATCAGCTGCATTTCAAAAATCGATAAGTGGAAGTAGGTGCGTACATGGGACGACTCGCTGTGCGTTTCTTCGAAATTTACCAAGATAACCACCTAAAAACAATTATTTGTTTGCTCGACATTATAGTAAAGGTGTGTCTCAGTGGAACTTTTCCTTAATAAATGCACTTTAATGGTCAAATCAGCTGCGTTTCTCCTGAGCGGCGCGGCAAAATGCAGCTGGTTTGACGTTTGATCCAGGAGTTCCCGAGCGAGATGACGGTGGCTTTGTATGGCAAGCCGAGTGTCTCATTAATAGCCACTTTTACCTATTAATGAGGCACTTGGTTTTCCATAAGGCTGAAGTGCCCTCTAGCAGTTGCAAATGGTAATGTTTAATATTTTTCATGTCAGAATGAATGAAATCGTGAAATCTCAGCCAAAAATTGAATTATAATTATGAGGTAAAAAACATATATTAGTCGCTTCGGTGTATAATCAGCAAATTTATGCGAAAAGGTGCGACTTATACGGCGAAAAATATGGTAAGTTTCCCAACGTTCGTCTGAATGAACCTGGATTCTTGTTTTTAAATCTCCCACTAGTTTCTCATTAAAGCTCTTGTTCTCTTCCTCCAGCTTGTTCAAACACAACCGGCCTGATGACGACACCCCCGTTTGTGTCCCCTCGCATCTTTCCCTCCCTCCTTCTCAGTTATTACTCCCCGCTCTCCTAACTCGTGTTTCATCCATTCTCTCAGTGGAGTCCGGACCCTCGGTGCCGCCTGCCCCCCTCCTGCAGCTGGAGAAGTGCTGCACCAGGAATAACAGCGCCACCTTGGCCTGGAGGGTGACGGCGCCGCCAGAGAACCCCATGGAGGGCTACATCCTGGAGCTGGACGACGGCAACGGAGGACAGTACAGGGTTAGTTTCAGCTCATCATGTGATGCAGAGCCCAAAGATTCAAAGTATCTATTAATCCTTCATTTATATTATATAATAATATAATAAAAGATTGTGAGTAGTAATATATAAGCACTAAAATAAACAGAAACAAATTACCGTAATTTCCCAACTATAAGGTGCTACTTTTGTTCACACGCTTTATCACGGCTTATACAATGCTGTGGTTAATTTATGGATTATTTTATTTTATTTTATGATGGGCTAACGAGGTTCATGCCGTCAAAATCGGGGCTGGGTCCTCGTGACTCGTGAGACTACAGTACTGGCATAAATAAAGGTAAAAAAATCTGACCAATGAAATTATCAAACAGGTCACAGTGAACCAATGAAACGGGCCCGTTCTCTCCTCCCCTCCCTATTATACCTCCAATGTTTGTCCTTGTTTCGAAAGGCAGCTGTGTGATGGCGGACAGCAAGTTTGCACAGGAGGAAGGTGAAGATAGCAATAGTATTATTTCTGTACTTATTTATTTATTTTTACCAGCCTTGTTACAGGCACTGTTCAGAAAAAAACAAAAACATAAAACATTTACTGTACATATTTGTGTAGGTTACGGTACATGTTTAATTAAAAGTTTAAGAAATCTTTCTGTGTAAATATCTCATGTTGGACACCCATACAAGTGCAGCCTATATATATACAATTTTTTTTAGTGCGCTCAATTGTCTGGAAATTACGGTAAAAGCCTAGTGTTTCTTGACAGAATGGAACTTGTTATGTCTCAAGCCGGAGATTTAAACTTACAAGTTGAAGCCATTTTGGTCAAATATTAAAAATAATATTCACAATTTTCGGCCGTTTTACAAGGTTGCATTTATTTGATCTGTTAGCGCTCAAGCCATGCGTTCAAGATGACAGCCACACAAGCTTTATGTAAATTGTGTTTGCTGATGTTAACTGTAGCAGCCATCTTAAATCTGATCGATCAGTTGTCAATAAACACCCCGCGATTGTTTCCTTAAAGTTTAGCTAAAGCCCTTCCAGTTCATGAAACATTTTGCTAACAGACAGAGTTGGCTCCAAATAGTTGATGGCAAAATTTCAAACACAGTCTCAGAGTGTGTTGACGATCAGCCTCAGCCACGATCACACTCATTTTTAGTTTATCAGATAAACTGATAACGTTTTAGTCATTTCTGTGTTTGCTTTCTTATTTTATTCAGAATTGGATAAAACACAAATATTTCTTATGTCAGTTTCCAGCACTTAAAAGACAAATGGTTGAATACTTTTTCCAAACATATTTCTTAAACTGTGAAATAATGCCTCTAAGAAGAGCAAAAACCTATTAAAACTTGAAATCTAAATTATTATAAAAGCTACTTTCTTTCAACAATTGCTTATCATTATTTGTACTTTTAACCCACCATTAATAAAAACAAGCTCAGCTTGTTTTTGTGCAGTGTTGCTTCATTTCAAATATCTGAGCGAGCTTTAGCTGTTTTCGTCAACGTTCTCCGTACAGAGCAGCTAATGCGTTGTGTCTAATGGGAAAAACAGCAAATGATGTCATACTTCTTGTAGCGCTCATTAATAATAAATGTGCTGCAGCCAAAAACACATGTAGAGGTTAGCTTCTTCTGGTTAGTCCTGTCATGAGTTAAAGCACATGGATTAATCCTGTGATGCACCACTTGTTGTGTGTGTCCACGTTTGTGCTGTGTTTTGCCTTCAGGAGGTGTACGTGGGGAAAGAGACGGTGTGCACGGTGGACGGGCTGCATTTCAACAGCTCCTACAACGCCCGGGTGAAAGCCTACAACAACGTCGGTGTGGGACCGTACAGCAAGACGGTGGTGCTGAAGACTTCTGACGGTACGTGACGAGAACACGCTTCTGTTGTTGTTCCACTGCGTAGATTTTACCGCTGGTCGTACGTCACCGTGAAAGGTGGGTGATCATGTAAGTGTCTGTGCATGTGCACGTTTAGTCTGTTAGATAAATATTTCATGAACCACTGGACGGATTTGAAAGAAACTCTTTGGCTGCACGTCTACAACCGACTGAAGATGGCCGCCGCAGCCCGTCACGTCCACAAATGAGCCATTTTGACAGAAACAGTGACGTTTGTTCATTTACGATCTGCATGATGCTGATCCATACGAGCTCCGATCAATCAATATTTATATTCTACTTACAACAGGAAAACACGATCACATCCTTTTCTGACTCTTCAAAATATAAGCACTTAGGTTGAATTTGCAATAGTGCATGTGCTTTTTAGCAGCATCAGCTTTGATCTTCTTTTTAACTATAATTTAGATGAACTAATTCTGTGAATGTTTATGAAGCATTCACACTGTTGTCATCCATTTTTCTTCTGCACGTTTTTCAGCACGATTCTCATTCCACAATTTTTGTGCTATTTCAGCAACTCATATACTGTACCCTCATATGCTTATGTATAATCCTGCTATGACTTTTGATATTGGTGCAACTTTAGCTTTTTGAAATATTTAGCCTTTTCTGCTATTTTTTCCTCATTTTACAGCCTTCAAATCTTTAGATCTGTTGACAACCTTTTACTGCTCCTTTCACATTTTGTTCTGCTTCGGCTTCTTTCAGCTTCCTTGTGCAAATTTAAATTTTTTTCAGCTACTTTCAGCTACTTTCAGCTGTTTTGTGCTCCTTTCAGATTCTTTCTTCAAACTACAACATTTTTGTGCTTCTTCTAACTTCTTTCTGCTAATTTCAGCTTGTTATGCTCCTTGAAGCTTATTTCAGCAAGCTTTAGCTTTTTCTGCGCTTTCAGCTACTCTAGCAGTTTTATGCTAATTTTAGCATTGTCAACTAATTCCACATTTCTTGCACTCATTTCAATATTTTCAGCCTAATTCAGCAAAAATGTGTTCTCTCCACTTCCTGCTGGTAATTTCTGCCTTTTTTTAGCTACTTTTCTGCAGTTTATTTATTTATTTTTATTTTTTGATAATTTTACTTTTTCCAGATAATTTCCACTTTTTTGTTATCATTTCTGCTTCTTTCAGCTAACTGATCAAATGTGTTATTTCGGCTTCCTTCTGCTAATTTAAGCTTACATTTTCAGATATTTTGTAGCATTTTTAAGCTAATTTCAGCTGTTTTCAGATTGTCAAGGTTTTTTTCATGGTGATTTCTGCTACTTCCAGCCTAATTAACATCTTTATGCTAATTTCAGCTTGTTATGCTCATTTCAGCTTATTTCTGCTAGTTTCAGCTTCTGCTATTTCAGCTACTATTTAGCTGTTTTTATGCTAAATTTAGCCATTTCAGCTTATTCCACATTTTGGAGCTCATTTCAGCTCTTTCCTTCTGGTAATTTAAGCTTTTTTCTACCTTCTCAGCTACTTTCAGCTTTTTTATTTATTTATTTATATTTTTTTTAGCTAATTTCCCAATTTTTTGTGCTCATTTCTTTTTATTTCAGCCTAATTCATAAAATGTTTTCTTTCTACTTTCTTCTTCTAAGTTAAACTTGTTCTTCCATTTCAGCTATATTTCAGCATGTTTTTAAGCTAATTTCAGCTGTTTTTAATTAGTTCTTCTGCAGCAAGCATTCACACTGCATTTTCTCACTAAATGCAATTTCTCTAGTTTATTCTGTATGAAATGTATTCCTCTAAGTTGCATGAAGAGTTTTATAACAATTTCACAACAGACACAGACTGTTTGAAGACAATACTGAAATTCTATTGGAATCCCGTTAAATGACACATTTGTGATATGAGTGACAACATTTACAAGAAGCTTGTTTACATATTGCCCATAAATACAGCTCTGTTGCTCTACAAATATATTATCTTTATTTATAAGGTTTCTGGACACCTGTGATGACGAATCTTTTGAACACGTTCATAATTCCTGCGACAAAAGATCAAAGTCCCGTGACCGATACTTTGAAATTAAGAACCTTTGCAAACTTTTCGAGACATGGTGGAGAAGTTTTGCAGTTTGTCGCCAACACTGCAGCCCACTGAGAAACGTCCTTAGTCTTTGTGGCAGCTTTGCTTAAAAGCTTGGCAAGCAAGACGGCGGGCGATATGCATTCCGTCAAGGAATGCTAATTTCAATTTGCTCGTCTGTGTAAAACAGTTACAGGATACTTCTTGTGATGATGGTAAAAGCTGTAGAAGTAGGGATTTTTAATTTTTACTTTAGATACATTTCACACAAAGAACTGGGCAAATGCAAAACGGAGTGAAACTCAAAACGAGGGGAAAGAAGACGATGGCAGCTGAAGGGGAAGACGCTGCAGAGATGGTTATGTAAACAGACAGGGGTAAAACACAAATGAGAAGCGAGGACAGAAAAGAAAGGCAAGAAGGAATGTAAGCGTGAAAGAAGAGCGAGACGGGAGGTGAAAGAAAGTGTAAGACGAAGGAAAACAAGAAGATGGAAAAAAGAAGAGGGGAAACGCTGCAGTGTTGGAGTTTCCACACATTTTCTCTTTTGTTGCAACAATAACGAGACACATTAGGGTCTGCGTTCTGCCTGATAACACTTCATCCCTCATGCTCTTTTTATATTTGTTGTGTCATTATTCTTCCTCTCTAAAATCCCTCTTTTCCCTCGTCTTCCTCTTTTCTTTGAGAATTGACAGTAATGATGTTGGGCGGGTTGTTTATTATCAGGCTGCCAAACAAACAAAGCTCCTTATGTCCATTTTTACACGTCTGCGTGTTTTTTGCACAATTTCTCTTTTTTGATCATTTGTTCATGAAGCAGCGTGTTGTTGTTGTTGTGCTTTTAGGCATTCACACTCGTTTTCCTGTTTATATTTATTATTCCAACTTCTGTCCGTGTTCTGTTTTTCCGCGTGGTTCTCGTCCCGCAGTTTTAAAGTTACTTCAGCAGCATCAAAACGTTCAGCTTCTTCAGAAGACGGGGGCTGTGACTTTTGATATTGGTGCACGTTTAGCTTTTTAAAATATTTAGCTTTTTCTGCCATTTTTTTGTCTCATAGAAAATGAACTGAGCTCATTTTACATCCTTCAAATCTTTAGATGTGTTTACAACCTTTTACTTCTCATTTCACATTTTGTTCTGCTTCAGCTTCTTTCAACTTCCTCCTGCAAATTTTTAAACTTTTATCAGCTACATTCAGCTGTTTTGTGCTCCTTTCAGATTATTTCTAACTACAACAATTTTGTGCTTGTTCTAACGTCGTTCTGCGAATATCAGCTTGTTTTGCTGCTTTCAGCTTATTTCTGCAAGTTTCAGCTTTTTCTGCTATTTCAGCTACTATTTAGCTGTTTAATGCTAATTTGAGCATTTTCAGGTAACTCCACGTTTTTTGCACTCATTGCAACTTTTTTCAGCCTAATTCAGCAAAAAGGTGTTCTGGTAATTTAAGCTTCTTTCTGCAATTTTAGCTACTTTCCATCCCCCCCCCCCCCCCAGATAATTTCCACTTTTTTGTGCACATTTCTGCATCTTTCAGCCTAACTGGTCAAACATGCACTTTCTGTTTTCTTCTGCTATTTTAAGTTTGTGCTACCTTTTCAGCTACCTTTTTTTTTAGCTAATTTCAGCTGTTTTCACATAAATTCAAGATTTTCAACTTAGTTTTTGCTACTTTCAACCTAATAAACTTCTTTATGCTACTATCAGCTTGTTTTGCTCCTTCCAGCTTTTTTTCTGCTAGTTTAGGCTTTTTCTATTTCAGCTACTTTTCAGCTTTTGTTTCTTTCTGTATTCAACATTTTTTTGTTAATTTCCTAATTTTGTGCTAATTTCTGCTAATTTAAACCTAACTCAGCAACAATATATTCTTCCATGCTCTCTTCTGCCAATTAAGTATTGTTCTTTCATTTTAGCTACATTTCAGCATGTTTTATTTTAGCTGATATCAGCTGTTTTTCAGCAAGTTCTTTAGCAATAAGCACTCACACTGTGTTTTCATTGGAAATGTGATTTTGTTAGTTGCACTTGTTCCTGAACACAGTGTTGACATTTCTGACCAAACACACAAAGAACAGTGTTTTTGTTAATATGTGTGTGTGTGTGTTAGCTTAGCTGTTGCTAACAAACCTGTTTTCTGTGAAGGGTGCAACAGTGAAATGACTGCAGTTGTGTAGTTCAAGAGAAAATTACTTCCCATGATTGTAATGTTTTTATTAAAATACACTACAGGCTAAATGATGTGTTCTTCATACAGTGGCGTGGTTCACCTTTGACCCCAGCTCTGCTCACCGGGACATCGTTTTGACGAATGAAAACCAGACAGCTTCGTGCAACAGCTATGATGATCGGGTGGTTCTGGGGACTGCTGCTTTTTCTAAGGTACGAGGTCTTTGAGGTGTCACAGAAACATTACACAGGTCTCTGGACTTTTAAAAAAGTTTCTGAAAGTTTTTTCTTTCCCTCAAATCTCAGGGTGTTCACTACTGGGAGGTCAGCGTTGATCGTTATGACAACCACCCAGACCCTGCGTTCGGCGTGGCGAGGATCAACACCATGAAGGAGATGATGCTGGGGAAAGACGACAAGGCCTGGGCCATGTATGTGGACAACAACCGCTCCTGGTTCATGCACAACAACTCCCACACCAACAGGTAGGTGTTCACTGGTGTCATGTTTTTGGAGGTTCAGAGTAATGAGGCTGTTGCTTTGGTTTGTTGTGGTGAAGAAGGACCTGAGCTGAAAGATAAAGCTCTTGATTTACCGGTTCATCTGTGATTCAAACCTCTGGCCATGAGGCATGGATCCTGACCAAAGAAACATTAGTTGATTGGTTGCTGCCTTGGTTGCTTGGTTGGACAGCTGGTTAGTTGATTGGCTGATTGGTGGATTGTCAGTTGATTAGTGTGATTGATTGATTGGTTGGTTGATTGATTGGCTGGTTAGTTGGTTGATTAGTTGGTTGATTTATTGTTAGGTTGGATATTTGGTTGGTCAGTTGGTTGGTGAAGTTGTCTGTTAGTTAGTTGGTTGACTGGTTAATTGGTGGACTGGTCAGTTGGTTGACTAGTTGATTGGTGGACTGGTCAGTTGGTTGACTGGTTGATTGGTGGACTGGTCAGTTGGTTGACTAGTTGATTGGTGGACTGGTCAGTTGGTTGACTAGTTGATTGGTGGACTGGTCAGTTGGTTGACTGGTTGATTGGTGGACTGGTCAGTTGGTTGACTAGTTGATTGGTGGACTGGTCAGTTGGTTGACTAGTTGATTGGTGGACTGGTCAGTTGGTTGACTGGTTGATTGGTGGACTGG
>JARVGS010000222.1:30008708-30023197 GCA_031762315.1 Hypsolebias antenori | reverse complement strand
AAAAATAGAATCAAGACGTTCCTTTTTGATAAATCCGATAGTTAGGGTCGGCTTGGGTTTCCTGAGCTGTCCCTTAGTTCTGCTGCTATAGCTTCAACTGCTGGAGGACAAACTGACCACATTTCCTCACTCTGCTGCTGACTTTACTAGCTCTGTTTTCCATATTTGTATTTTTATTATTTTTATTAAAATGCACTTGTCTTTATTTCTATAGAAACCAGACCCGGACCAGTCTTTCAGTTTTAGTATGCGTCTCTTTCGTGTCCTGCCTGACCCCAGACCAGTTAAAGCAAATGGCCGCCCATTATGATTCTGGTTCTGCTGGAGGTTTCTTCCTGTTAAAAGGGAGTCATTTCTTCCCACCGTCGCCACTGTGCTGCTCAGAATGTGAGACTGTGACAAAGTGGAGATTTGACGCAGGCTGCCGGCTTCTTTAGAAAACTTTTACTCATTGGCATTTTAGTGAATGTTGTTGTGCAGCGGACTGAGACAGCTTTTTGTAAAGAAACTTCATTAAACTGAATAAATTAATTTTCAACCGTTTTGCATTTAGACTGAAATCATCTCATGTTGAGAAATGAAGGAGCTGCAGCCATTCTGGTCAAAACTTGCAAATAATGTTGACCAAACTTTAGCTCAATACATGTAAAATTCCTCTAACTATAGCCTTTTTAGTGTCGGCTAAGTTCGATTAGCTGCGGCGACCATTTTGAATTGGGTCGGCTCCAAAGGTTAATCAGCTGTAGATGTTTAATTCAATGATTATTGCCTGGAAGTGTCCTTAAAATCCACCCAGTGGTTCATAAGATATCCAGCACAAGCACACACAGACATGGGTTAAAACAGCAGGTGATAAATATGACGTAAAATAAAAACTCCTTTATCTATGTTTGGAACCAGATATCTAACATTACAAACATTTAAATGTTTTAAACACTCTTAGTTTTGTGTTAGACTTCTGAGTCAAACGGACACGTCTAACAGTCATTTATCACAATCTTACTAACAGCTCAGTGGAGCAGAACAGGTTTCCTTTACATTTTCTTTTTATCTTAATGTTTCAGTAGTTAACCAGTTATCGAACTCAAACTGATGCAGAGAGTGGTTTCTCATCTTTTAAACAGCTGTGTTTAAAGACTCATTTTGGAGTTGTGGGGTAAAACAAAGCTATTCTTTTTCAAAAGGGTCCCATTATTGTGAGAAAAAGGCACAATATATGAATAGTACAGAACTTAATGTTACATCTACAGTCGGTTTTCTGAATTTATTCAGCCTCAGGTGTGAAAAACAGTGAGTTAAAGCAGTGAAGACGTACGGGCATTTTGTTGGAAATGGTTTGGTTTGGTTTCTTTGAGGGGTCCTGGAACGTAACGACCTCCACCTGCTGGCCGGTTGGACCTGATGGATGAAAGAGGAGTAAAAACTAGGATTAAATTACTTGACGGGCATCTACTGAACTTGTTGTGATGCTTCCTACCTTTGTGTTCAGTCTCAACATGAACTCCTCCTTCACCGTCTTCATCCCTGCAGGTACTCGTCTCTGGTGGAAGCTCCTCTTCCTCCTCACTTCGTTTCCGGTTTTTATTTTTCTGACACTTCCTTTTTGGCTTTGATCCTGCACCAAACAAACACAACAAAAAATAGATAAATAAATAAAAACAAGACTGATTTTCTCTCATTTAGCCCACATTTACAGTTTTAACCAAAGAGGATGGATACACTTTAAGTATAAGTATTTAAATAAATTAAAAAACGGCCATTTTAGTAAAAATTAAAATTACGGACAGACTCAAAAGTGTAATAAACTGAATTTTGCTATAAGAATAATCATTTGTTTGACTATCATTTTTTAATAATAATCTCATAGGTTTTATGAGGTATTATTTATTTTAAAAGCACTATATATTTTAGTAGTTTTGGGAGAATTAAAGATGTTTTAAACTTATTTATTTGTGAATGAACGTTTTTAACAAATCAGCATAGATTGCCCTCACATTGGTGGTCTGCTCGTTAACGTTTTAGTGGTGCACCGCTTATAATAGCGAGCGGGATGTAAATTATTTGTGCAGATAGATGCACCGCCTGACGTCTCCGCCGGAACACATACCGGAGAATAAATGGTGCGGACCTGCTAAGCTTTTACACCGGTTTAGTAATTTTTTTAAAGCATCGCACGAAACACAAGAGGCCCTATTCCCAATCATTCAGTCTCAAGTCATTTTCTAATAACTAAATGCCAAAAACTAAAAACACTTTAAAGACATAACACCATCCTTTAAATGTGGCTAGCTAACGTTAGCTAACAATGCTTACCGAAGTCATAAAGCGAATCCAGAACACGTTCGAGAAACAAACTGTCCTCATCCTCTGTACTATTTTTCCTTGAGCTCATTTTAATCTAATATACTGGGCAGAATTGTTTAAAATCCTGAATGTATATGAATGACAACAGACCGCGAACTCACATGTCGCGCTGTTTAGCCATTTTTTACCCTTTGCAGCCACCGTAGGTGAAGGCACACGGAAGTGTTTAGGAAATGTCATCCGCTCACACGCCCATGAGAGCAAGTATGAGAGGTCCAGCAGGTGCTGTTCTCGATTAAAAAAGTAACGCAGAGAGTCAAAGGAGCAGAAATATTCACCAGGATAAAACTTCACCGCATGCAGCATCTGCGTGTTCCTTCGTTGTGACAGAACATGGCGTCCAACGCGGTTTATTCGGTACGTGTGTGTTAGCCAAAGAAGCTACTTCTATCCAAAACTGTCCAGTCCTCACGTTTTATTCAAATTAAAGCTGAATTTATGATTAATAACAACTTCCTTTAGACATGTACTCTTGTTTTTCTTACATTTTGGCTTAAGGAAACATGTAAATGGGCCATTATGTGTTTTGTTTTCACCATGAAGTTTAAGAACTGAAATGACTGGGTCTGTTCTGATCACTGATGAGTTTGTTTTTGTCTGTTTGCGATGAAAATAATCAACTTAAAGCGTTTTAGTTTATCTTATCACATCATCATAAGTATGGTGTAGGAACACCTGAAGGAAAAGTTTGCTCACTATTAATATTATTAGTTAAAGCTCCCAAAATGAGATCCATTTATGTTTTTAAGTTCTTGGCATCAAATAAAATTCTGGCTTGTGCACAATTAATAAATCACACAATACTTTCTGTGTGCAACCTATTTTTTGTGCAATAAATTATTAACTTGTATGCAAATGTAGTAACAAAAAATCTAATTAGGCGTGAATTCATGCAAGAAGCACCAATTGTTCTTTTTCTTTGTGCACATTAAATACAAAGAGATTTTATTTAGGACTTTGTAATTATCCGAAACTCATGTCCGCCGCTGTTTATCTAGAATTCATCAGAAAATATTTTAAAGCTGTTGTTTTCCAATGCAGTTTATTTGAGAGCCGTACTCGTTCTATTTTTAAGTATCAGTTTAAAACTGGGAACTTTAGTACATTTATTAAACTGTGCCTAATTAATCAATCAACCAATCAATCGATGTAAAATATGTATTAAAAGGCCTTTGTGATGTTTTAGTTGACCTTCAGCTCCTCTCATACCCATGAAAAGCCACTAGATCAGCTAAATAAGGCGGGACAAGACCAGTAAGAGCTTGAAATTAATTCTAAATGAACTGGGAGCCGACATGCACATGTCTGTGAGTGTTAGATAAACGTCGGGCTGCAAGGATTTGGACAAGTTAAGGACGGCTGATGGAGGGTTGGGAGATTCCAACGTAATGGGCGGTACTGTAGTGAAGCCTCGAGCTGTTAAAGGATGAATGACCTTTTAGAGGTCAGGTTTTATAAAAGTTTTGACCTTGGCTAAAATAAGGAATTTAAAAAAAACTGACCTTGACTACACAGACTAGTTGATCATACTTCAAATCCATACATTCTCTTTACCACTTCTTCCTTTACTGGTCGTCGGGGTCTCCAGGTATGTAACACCTGCAGTGAGTTCTGGGTCCTCTTCCCAGTGGGACATGCTGGAAACGCCCCCAAAGGGAGGCGTCCTGGGGCATCCCATTCATAACGAACCTGGGCTCAGCCTTTGAGAGAAGGTGAGGATCTTCTTCAACCTGGAGGAGCTTGGAGCAGAGCTGCTGCTCCTCTGCATCAAAAGGAGTCAGCTGTGGTGGTTCATGATTAGGATGCCTCCCTGTGGAGGTGTTCCCAGCATGTCCCACTGGGAAAAGGACCCAGAGAAGACCCAGAACTCACAGCAGGGATTAAATATCCAGTCGTTCTACATGTCCTGTAGCTACAGTCACATACTTTTATTTACTTTTTATGTGAAAGCCCGACTTCACACTTTGTTTGCTTTAACAGCACAGAGATCCCATGCTGAAGAAAAGAGATGATTTTGAAGACATTCTGGAGGAGAGGAGACACTCCAGCGACCTGAGATACGCTCTCAAGTGTTACACTCCATCTCTGTATAAAGGACTGACTCCCTGCAAAGCCGCCGAGCTGAAGAGCATGGTGCTGCAGTCTGATCATCTTCAGTACGTCATCAATCAGGTGAACGTCTCGCTAAATAAACCTGCTTTGAATAATGTCTGATAAGGGCCTCACTTTAAAACATCAGCCATTGTGTGCACTTAAAGTCGTAATCGCTGTCAAAACCCGAACATTTTATTGTTTTTTTATTTTAATTATGAGTTTTAGGGATTAATTTTCCTCAATTTAACCTGTAAATAAAAATAGTTTTGAAAACAGCAAATATTTGTTGCAACTCAAAATTATTGGCAACAAAACCTGCTGATTTTGCTCATCTATTATAAATGTTGTGGTAGACCTTTGTTAGTGAATGATGCAAATTTAATTGGTTATTTCATCGTAGATGAAACAAATACAATATTTCCAAATTTAAAACTAATAACTTCATATTTTGACAGCCAATATCACAGAGAAAAATTAGTCGTCACACGAGCGTACCGCAAGATTCACAAAGGCAGGGACAGTTTTTTAAACGTAGCCCACAGTTTAGTTGTTTTTAAATGAGAATGCTCTTCTGTATCTTTGATATATTTTGTAATATAAAAAAACATCCTGACCAAAAGTTTAAAAATCTGTCAGCTGATATGATTTTTAAAGTTCGGCATCAGCCGTACGAAACTCGTATGGGTCGACCTCTAGTTTTCGTTTTGGCAGTGAATTAGTAACTTTGCTTTCATGCAAGAATTAATAGAACAGCTTTATGTGCATTATACTACAGTACAGTTACACACAAAGTGTTTAAAAACACAAATAATAAAGTTTGATTGTGTCCAGGAAAATCTGCATCTTTTGTATTTCAGCAGCTAAACTCAAAATAGAACAGGTAAACCAGAGCTTGAAGTTTAATGAAAATACTGCTTATAAAATAATAACACAAGAGATAAAACAAGCTGAAGATGGTCACCATTAAACCTGAACTAATTTGAAAACAGGACTGCTGATTCTAACTATCCTAAATGATTAGTAGCAATAAAATAAAATAAAAAGAATGGATGATGCTGCCCCCTTGTGGTTAAATAAGGACTCTGCAGGACAGTTGGACCAGATTTATGTTTATTGTCATATGCAGGTCAACACAAGGTCAACAATGTGATGAAATGTTCAGAATGACCATCGAATAACTGCTGAAGTTTGATGAAGCTTAAACTGAGCTGTTAAAAATAAAATAAGCAACACCAGAAAAAGGCAAAATGGTAGTTAAAACATAAGTCGCAAAAAGTCGCAAAACATGAGCTTAAAGTAGAAATATGTTGCCTACAAGCTAAAGTAGCAGAGCACTAGCTAAAGAAGTCAACAGCTAGCTAAAAGTTGAAATGTCTAAATAAAATCTAAAGTAGCAGTAAGCTACAGTACCAAGAAGTTTCATAAAACATAAAGTAGCAAAAAGTCTAGTCTTAGGGAACAGAAAATTACCTCACAGATAAAGTAGCAGAAATCTACCTTAAAGCTAAAGTAGCTGAATGCTAGCTTTAGACTAATGTAGCAGATATCCTGCTAAAAGAAAGGGTAAGTTAAAAGTAGCAAAATGCTAAAATTAAGCTAAAGTAACAAAAGACAAGCTAAAATAGAAAAATACTAGGTACAAGCTAAAGGAGCAGAAAGCTAGCTCAGTGTAGCAAAGGTTAGGTCAAAAGCTAAAATAGAAATTAGACTAAAATTGTTACAAGAATCACCCGAAGAGCTGTTTGACATTTGTAATTATGGAATATCTGCATCAGTTATTATTAAAATGTGCTCCAAGCAGAGATCAGTAAAATATTTGATCTTTTTTGTGTTTAAATTTTGCTGAACTTGTTGAACCGTTTCCTCTCAGCGTCATGTAAGTGTTGGACGTTGACTTTTCCCTGCAGCTTTTTGTAGAGATGCTCCTCCATGTGACACTTTAAACCCCTCGTTTCTCTTAACTCATAGATCACCATTTAGTTTTATACAAATTTAAACTGTGTGCATACATTTATGTACAGTACTTTAAAATATTTATCTTAGGGAGGATTGGACCAAAATGTGTTTAAAAAGTACCGGTACTGTATGTTCTCTAATCTTTGATCACATCCTGTTTGATAAATTGTAAAGAAGAGGGAAATAAATATGTTTTAGTTTTTAGATGTTTGATCCTCTGCCCATTTTTTATTCTTACTAATATTTCCTTTTTGTTACGTCCGCTGGACATTTTTTCTGAACGTTTTTAGGTTTCCAAACAGACGAGCGTGACTGCAGGTGAGGTCCAGGCAGAGGCGGCGGCCATCTTGGACGAGATGGCTCACCGTCTGCAGCTCAGCACGGTTCGCTTCTTCGCTTTCACCCTCAGCAAAGTCTTCAAGGCGTTGTTCAGGAGCGTCTGCGTCAACGAAGAAGGCGTCCAGAGAGTGAGTGTTCGGGGGTGTGGGGGAGCAAAGAGGTGAAAACACAAAAGCTAACGTGTTTCTGCGTCTTGTTCAGCTCCAGCAGGCCATCCAGGAGCATCCGGTGGTTCTGCTACCGAGCCACCGCAGCTACATGGACTTCCTGCTGATGTCATACATCCTGTACACCTATGATCTGCCTTTACCTGTCATCGCTGCCGGCATGGGTGAGAACAGAAACGAAAAACAGAGGATCCTCTAAAACCAAAAATAATCTTCAAATAACTGCTGAAGTCTGATGAAGCTGAAACTGAGCTGTTACAGCTAAAATAAGCAAAACAAGAAAAAGACAAAATGGTAGTTGAAACATAAAAGTAGCAAAAACTATGAAAAAGTTGTAAAATGTGAGCTAAAAGTAGAAATATGTTGCCTGAATGCTAATGTAGCAGATCACTAGCTAAAGCAGTCAGTGGCTAGCTAAAAGTCGTAATGGAAAATGTCTAAATAAAATCTAAAGTAGCAGAATGCTAGCCACAAGCTAAAGTACCAAAAAGTTTCCTAAAACATAAAGTAGCAAAAAGTTGACTAGTCTTGGGTAACAGAAAACTAACTAGCTTAAAGCTAATGTTGCTGGATGCTAGCTAAAAGCTAAAGTAGCCAAATGCTAGCTTTAGACTACGGTAATATAGCAGAATAGTAGTTAAAAGATAAAGTAGCAGAAAGCTTGTTCAAATTAAAGGTAAGTTAAAAGTTGCAAAATGCTAGAAACAAGCTAAAATAGAAAAAAGACTAGGTACAAGCTAAAGTAGCAGAATGCTAACTCAACGAAGCAAAGGTATGGTCTAAAGCTAAAACAGAATAAAGGCTAAGTACTGGTAAGTAAGAGAACGTTAGCTACATACTAAATGTAGGAAAATATTAAAGCTAAAGTAGCATAAGGCTAACTGTAAGCTAAAGAGGCAGAAAGCTTGCTAAAAGCCAAAGGTAAGTTAAAAGTAGCAAAATGTTGAATTAAAGCTTAAGTTAGAAAGTAGCAAAAGGCTAGATAAAGCTAATGTAGCAGAAGGCTAGATAAAGCTAAATTAGCAGAAGTCTAGATAAAGCTAAATTAGCAGAAATTTAGCTGAAAGCTACAGTAGTAGAAAACTTGCTAAGTGAAAGGTAAGTCAAAAGTAGTAAATTGTTAAATAGTAGTAAATTGTTAAATAAAAGCTAAGTTAACAAAATAAGCAAAAAGGCTAAATAAAAGCTAAAGTAGCAGAAGATTAGCTGAAAGCTAAAGCAGAAGGCTATCTGAAAGCTAAAATAGCAGAAGGCTATCTGAAAGCTAAAGTAGCAGAAGGCTATCTGAAAGCTAAAGTAGCAGAAGGTTAGCTGAAAACTAAAGTAGCAGAAGGTAAGCTGAAAGTTAAAGTAGCAGAAGAATAGTTGAAAGCTAAAGTAGCAGAAGGGGTCAGCTGAAAGCTAAAGTAGCAGAAGGTTAGCTGAAAGCTAAAGTAGCAAAGGATAGCTGAAAGCTAAAGTAGCAGAAAGTTAGTTGAAAAGCTAAAGTAGCAAAAGGATAGCTGAAAGCTAAAGTAGCAGAAGGTTAGCTGAAAGCTAAAGTAACAGAAGGTTAGCTGAAAGCTAAAGTAGCAGAAGGTTAGCTGAAAGCAAAAGGAGCAGAAGGTTAGCTGAAAGCTAAAGTAGCAAAAGGATAGCTGAAAGCTAAAGTAGCAGAAGGTTAGCTGAAAGCTAAAGTAGCAGAAGGTAAGCTGAAAGTTAAAGTAGCAGAAGGCTAGTTGAAAGCTAAAGTAGCAGAAGGGGTCAGCTGAAAGCTAAAGTAGCAAAAGGATAGCTGAAAGCTAAAGTAACAGAAGGTTAGCTGAAAGCTAAAGTAGCAGAAGGTTAGCTGAAAGTTAAAGTACCAGAAGGTTAGCTGAAAGCTAAAGTAGCAGAAGGCTATTTGAAAGCTAAAGTAGCAGAAGGGGTCAGCTGAAAGCTAAAGTAGCAGAAGGGGTCAGCTGAAAGCTAAAGTAGCAGAAGGTTAGCTGAAAGCTAAAGTAGCAGAAGGCTAGCTGAAAGCTAAAGTAGCAGATGAAAAGAGAAACAGGATGTTTGCTGAAGCAGATTTCAAAGCGGTCAGTGTCTTTGAATTAGAGTTGACGAGAGTTTAATGTATTTCTGGAGGTAAAATATTTGTAAATGAAGTTAATTATAAAGTTATAAAACCCAAAAGTCTCGGCACCCATCCCCTGAATGAGCTGAATGTTTTGAACGTCTCTCTTGTAAATGAGTCCTCGAGGCTCAGTGGGATTAACCTGTCTAAATAAAGGTTGAATGATATAAAATAGCACAAAGTGAGCAGAAGTGGATGAAGAAAAGAAACCAGGGTGCGTCTGCTCGCTCAGTATTTTCACTGTTGGGTGAAAAGTTTCAGGTTTTAGTTGTTTCTACCGTTTAGCTGCTAGTTCCCTGAATGCTCCTCCAGAATCAGCAGCTGAACCCAAACTAACTGTTTGCAGACTTCATGGGGATGAAGATCGTCGGGGAGATGCTGCGGATGGCCGGAGCGTTCTTCATCCGGAGGTCGTTCGGTGGAGACCAACTGTACTGGGCCGTTTTCTCCGAGTACGTCAAGGTCATGGTGAAGGTAAACGCTGGGACTCATGGGAGGGGCTTCTTTTTGTTTACGCTGTTTTATTTTATTTTATTTATTTATTGCCACAGATTGGATTTGCACCCGTTGAATTTTTCCTGGAGGGAACCAGAAGCAGAACGGCCAAATCTTTGACTCCAAAGTTGGGTAAGCGATGAGACGGTGCGTACGAAAACCACCACAGAACAAGACACCCTAACCCTCGCTAACTTGGAGAAGACGTTGGACCGTTAGTAACATGATTGTTGCTACGTTCCGTTCGGTTCCTGTACACGCGGCGAGGGACGTCACGTGGTCGGCAACACGTTGGACCCCTTCAGGATGAGAGCTGGACTCCACCAGATCTGCCACCAGTTCTGTTCACAACTTTTATGGACAGGATTTCTCGGTGCAGTCGGGGGGTGGAGGGAGTCGGTTTCCACCAACAGTTGTGGTCCCAATGGAGTCATCGTGTCGTGATCTCCAGCTGTCACTGGAGCAGTTTGCAGCCGAGTGACGAGGCTGGGAAGAGAACCGGCGCCTCCGAATCTGAGGCCGTGGTCCTCAGTCGGACCATGTCGGACCACTGTCCTCTCCGGGTTGTGGGTGAGATTCTCCTTTTCTGAAGCGTCTTACAGTTTAGTTCAGTGAGGGAAGAATGGAGCGTGAGACTGACAGATGAAGTGGCGCAACATCTGGAGTATTGCGCACTCTTCCGGTCCGTTGTGGTGAAGAGGGAGCTGCAAGGCGAAGCGCTCGGTTTATGGTCAGCGTTCCTACGTTGGCGTACGGTGACTGGAAAAAAGTTTTCTCTGCAGCGTAGCTGGACCCTCCAGTTCTCCAGGAGACACTTGGAGTAGAGCTGCTGCTCCTCCTCCACACTGAGAGGAGCCATTTGAGGTGGGTCAGGTATCTGGTAGGGATGCCCCCTGGGGAGATTTTATTGTCAAGTCCAGCTGGGAGGACACGCCTGGGAACGCCTTGGTGTCCTCCCTAAAGAGGTGACTGTGGAGAGATGTCTGGACCTCCCCGTTCAAGCTGCTGCCTCCATGACCCGACTCCAGGACAAGCAGCAGACGGTGGTTGGATTCAGACGTGACCTCTCGTTCTGCTGTGTCTGCAGGGCTGCTGAATATCGTGATGGATCCGTTCTTTAAAGGCGAACTGTTCGACGTGAGCCTGGTCCCGGTCAGCATCAGCTACGAGAGGGTTCTGGAGGAGGCGCTTTACGCCAGAGAGCTGCTGGGTGTCCCCAAGCCCAAAGAGTCCACATCTGTGAGTCTTTTGAACATCTGGCCTGTTTTTTTTTTTTTTTACTGGGAAGAAGACGTAACTTCAGAACCCAAACAGCTGCAGTTACTGAAAATTGTTTATTTTCAAAGACGTTTGTTGAGCTGGAAATTGTCTTTTGATTTGTTTTTAACTTTTTTTGTTCTTCTCTATACGACAGTCTTTTTTTTTAATTTTTTTTGTCTTTGTGTTTTTAGGGTTTGTTTAAAGCCAGGAGGGTTCTGAGTGAAGACTACGGCAGTATTCACGTGTACTTT
Organism: Hypsolebias antenori; assembly: GCA_031762315.1. Taxonomy (NCBI): domain Eukaryota; kingdom Metazoa; phylum Chordata; class Actinopteri; order Cyprinodontiformes; family Rivulidae; genus Hypsolebias; species Hypsolebias antenori. The sequence continues at coordinate 30,012,176 of JARVGS010000222.1, read as the reverse complement.
GGTCAGCCTGTGTCCGTCAGAAGTTTAGCCGAGGGCAGAGTTAACCGCCGTCAGTTCAACCTGACGCCGAGGTACCGAACACGGAACAGAAACTCACCTGAAAGTCCGACTGAACTCTGACCTCCGTGCTGCTGTCCTCACTACTACCTGTATTTAAAAAATAGCTGATTTAAAAAATAAATTTACAGAATTTTTCCCATAAGATCATTTTCAATCCTTTCTAAATATGCTTCATTAAGCCTTGTTGTCTTTTTAAGCCTTTTTTTAGCTACTGTTCTGCTACTTTCAGCTTTTAGTGAGCCATTTGCCACTTTTGTCTTTGAGCTAACTTTTTCTGCCTTTACTTTTTAATCTAACCTTTTGCTACTTTAACATCGTATCCACCATTCTGCTACTCTTTAGCTTTTAGCTAACCTTTTGATACTTTTACCTTTAGCTACCAATCTGCTACTTTTAGTTTTTTAGTTGGCCTTTTACTTTGTTTAGCTTTTAGTTACCATTCTGATACTTTTAGCTTTTAGCTAGCTTTTTGCTATTTTTAAGCTTTCAACTACCATCCTGCTGCCTTTAGCTGTTAGCTAGCATTTGCATCTTTGAACTAGTCTTTTGCACTTTTAGATTTAGCTACAGTCAAGTTTTAGGTTTTAGCTATTTTCACTACTTGTTATTTGCTAGTCATTTGATTTTATTAGCATTTAGCTTGCTCTTTGCTACTTTTAGCTTTGGCCACATTTTTTGCTACATTTTAGCTTGGTTCCAGACTTTTGCCACTTTTAGCTTCCAACTAGTCTTTTATGACTTTATTTATTTGATACTTACCTTTAGTTAGTTTTTAGCTCAGTGATCTTTAATGAAACTTGCAGGACATGATCACTGGATTTTCATCTACAGCTGGTTAACTTCTGGAGTTAGGATAGCCGAAGCAGCTGACATTAGAGTTAGCATAGCCGAAACAGCTGACATTAGTTAGGATAGCCGAAGCAGCTGACATTAGAGTTAGCATAGCCGAAGCAGCTGACATTAGAGTTAGGATAGCCGAAGCAGCTGACATTAGAGTTAGCATAGCCGAAGCAGCTGACATTGGAGTTAGGATAGCCGAAGCAGCTGACATTGGAGTTAGGATATCCGAAGCAGCTGACATTAGCGTTAGGATAGCCGAAGCAGCTGACACTGGAGTTAGGATAGCCGAAGCAGCTGATATTAGCGTTAGGATAGCCGAAGCAGCTGACATTAGCGTTAGGATAGCCGAAGCAGCTGACACTGGAGTTAGGATAGCCGAAGCAGCTGACATTAGCGTTAGGATAGCCGAAGCAGCTGACACTGGAGTTAGGATATCCAAAGCAGCTGACATTAGAGTTAGGATAGCTGAAGCAGCTGACATTAGAGTTAGGATAGCTGAAGCAGCTGACATTAGAGTTAGGATAGCCGAAGCAGCTGACATTAGAGTTAGGATAGCTGAAGCAGCTGACATTGGAGTTAGGATATCCAAAGCAGCTGACATTAGAGTTAGGATAGCCGAAGCAGCTGACATTAGAGTTAGGATAGCCGAAGCAGCTGACATTAGCCAACACTTAAATGGGTGCAGCTCAGTCAGTTTTACAGACAAGGAGCTGCAGTAACCTGTGGTAGTAGCTGAGAGTCATCTCTGTCTTACACTCAGCGTGCTGATGAGGTGTGCAGCTGGGCCTCGTGTCACTTTAACCTTTGACTAAATCGTCTTTAACGCTTTTGACGGGTGATATGCATTCATCCAAGGAATTCTGGGCCATTCGGTTTTTTTTGTTTGTTTTTAACAACCGAGTTTGTCTAAATGTTGAGTTTGTAATATATAATTTTAGAAAACGCTTCTTAACTGTTATTAAAATGTTTGTTTTGCTTGTCTTTGTTTAAGGCAGATAAAACTGTAAACTATGAAGTAAAACACGTTTAGGACCAGCATGCACCGGGGCAGCCCATTCTTTGATACCAGAGTGTTATTTTTTTACCTGCAGTGCGTAAATAAACCATCAGAACCTAATGGACCCATTTGTACAACAAGAAGCCCGTTGTGCAGCTGCAGCTGGACTCGTAGCAACAAATGGAATAACTACGGTAGTTTTTCATTTTCAGACACATCCCCAGGAAACCCGGAGAGGATATCCACAGCTTCGTCAACGACTCGGCCTACAGGCTGGTTCGGGCCCAGGAGGAGAACATGGTCCTGAAGCCGTGGGTTCTTCTGGCCTGCTTTCTGCTGCAGAACCAGGCCGCCGGGAACAAGCAGGGGCTGTCTTTGGAGGAGCTGACCCAACGAGCTGTGTGGCTCAGAGACCTCTCCCGGCAGTTTGGAGCCTTCCTTCACTGGCCTGGTACTGTTCTGTGACCGCTCCGAGACGATCAGGGGTCTGTGTTCTGCAGCGAGACGATTCATTTATTGAAAATTAGACGACATGTTTTTGTTGTATCAATGTGAGCCTCAGCCTCCTACCGCTCGATTTCTGTCCCAACTTCTGTCACTTCAAGTCCTCACGGCTTTTAGTCACTGTGTCTTTTCAAAAGACAGAAGAACTTTAAGTTTTTGCTTTCCACCTGGCGTCCCTCTGACTCTGGTTACATCCGGGGATTAGTTCTCAACGAGACCGTCAAATGTGTACTCGTGTGTACTCATTAGCAACGAAACATAGCCCTGCTGCTTTGATTTTGCTCATTTATTGCAAACCAAAAGACTTTTGGTAGTGAACAATGTGTATTTAGTGTTTTTATTTATTTATTTATTTATCATAGATGATACACTTAAACAAAAAGTTAAAATCAAAAGCTAGAAAAATCACGGCTACTCGGTAGTTTAGCTCTGATTGATGCAGCAGACAAAGAAAAACAAACTGGAAACTGTTAAAGAATAAGTAAAAACAAGCTAATGAATAAACTGTATACGACATAATCAGGGCTTTTAGTTACAGTATTGTTAAAAACACTTTTTAGTAAACGTACCTGCAAACTTGTCTCTTTTTGGCGAAATTCACCTATTTCAATCAAAAATACTGTATTTGCAACTTTCCTGCCAGTTCTGTGAGCTTAATAGATCGATCGTTACTTCTGACTTTGAGTTGCAAAACCTTCCCTCCAGTTCGGCAGAAAGCAGTGGCCGGAAGCACTGTTGGCTTCTGGGTAGTGTAGTTCTTTTTTGACTGGTGTTACAGTGTAGGCTTATTGAAAGAAAACTACAAAACGGCTATGCCTGTCCGAAATATTATTACTTTTTGTTAACTTTTTATCCCATGCTGTCCCAGTCGCATAAGTATTATTAAAGTTGACAATTGTTGAAAAACCACGAAGGAGAGAGTTCACGAACGTCGAATCACAAAGTAGCGAGGGATTACTGTATGTCATTTACATGAATCATCTAGATTCAAAGAGTGGGAGTGGTGGCGCAGAGGTTAAGAAGGTGAGCTTGTGATCGGAAGATCGCCGGTTCAAGCCCCGGTACCG
>JARVGS010000222.1:29904704-29915803 GCA_031762315.1 Hypsolebias antenori | reverse complement strand
CTCGAGCGCACTCCAGCGGCTGAAAATGGTAGTGTTCAATATTTTCCATGTCAGAATGAATGAAATCATCAGATCTCAGCCAAAACTTGGATTATAAATATCAGGACAAAAACATAAGTGAGTCGCTTCGCTGTATAAGTCGCAGGGCATGCTAATTTATGCAAAATGTGTGTCTTATTCAGTGAAAATTACAGTAATTTATTCACCCTTTAATGATCAGAACTCAATATTGATTTGAATTTTCACCCAGATGTGAGTTTTTATGAAAAAAGCTCAGGTTCAGAGAGCTTCCTCTTCCTACGATGAATAACCGTTGAAAATAATTTAGGCTTTAATGCCTGAGGCTAATATTAACTGTAAGTGTTTATCTATATTAACAAACACAACATCAGAAAAGCTGATGGGCAGAACCTTCACAATAACAGTTGTTTAACAAAAGGTTTCCTTCTTCTTAAAAAAAAAAAAACATGAGTCTGCAGGAACTACTGACAACTTTCTGCTAGTACAGTACCTGACTTCACTTGAATATTAAACTAAAAGTAGTTTCAGCTTGTTAATTTTCTCCGCTTTTCTTTTCTTTTCGACGATTCTTTACGTTTCTCAAAAATGTTACAAGTACCAGAGTGATAAGTTATTGCACATGCTGTAAATTGTTACTTTAGATTATAAATGAACTCTTTAGTTATTAAATAAAAAAAAGCCAAATAATCTACTAATGGATATTTAAAAATTTGAGTTTTCTTTCTTTTTTCACTGATTCATAAAACAAGAAATGATGGCGGTTTTATTCATGTATAAAAATCTGAGTGAACAGACGTTGCTCCCCCCACAGGAGCTTTAAATGCATCGGAGGTGACGTTTATTTTAAGTGCGGATGAATTTAAAGTGTTTCTGTACGAGAAGACAGGAGCACAGCAGTCTTGTGTTTTATTTTCTTGTCACTTATTGTGCACTAAGAAATGTCAGGGGTTTCTTTTTCCTGAGAAGCTTTAACTTTCATTTCTGCGTCCATATTTGCATTTATTCCCGACATTTCTGCATCAACATAAGAGAATAATGTTTGTTTTGCTCCAACTCACGTTATAACAGTGTCCCACTTCCTGTCAGAACATGTTTCTCACGTCACACTTATTTTAACCAGCAATTAGCGAGCTTTAAAAAATACATTCTTGTTCTGCTGAAGGGAATAATAAACCCGCCTAAAAGCATCGACACATAATAGCTTTTATCAAGGTTAAAAAAAGTAACTTTCCCCGGAAATTGACATTTTATTTGAACAAATGATGTTTTTTACGTCCAAATAAAACATCACATCTTGTTAGGCGCTGGACTCTGCGACACTAATTAAAGGCGGACACACGTAGTCTTTGAGTCCCAACACACCGATGGCCGTGCGTCCGTTCTGCTGTCCAGATGGTGATAAAGGTCACGCAGGTTACCTTCAGTAATACTGAGTAATTAGAAAATCCAAATATCACACAATCTGCAGCTGTGATTAAAAAGAACAGAAGGTCTTCCGTTTGCGAAGAAATTCATCCCAGATAAAAATAACTCCGTCTAAGTGTAAATGACTGTGATTATCACATCTGTCGTTTGAAAAAAAAAAGGAAGAAAATTTACTAAAAGCCACATGACCAGAGTTTAATAACGCTTCCTCCTGCCAGGGGAAAAAAAAAATCTGTTTTATGCTTAAAATTCTTAAGTTTTCTAAAAAATAAACAGCAGAAAAAAGTTGGCAAATTTGTGTTTGGTTAATTATGTTGTTACTGTAACAATTCTTAACAATAGATCTTATACTATTGGAAAGCCCCGCCCCCACTTTAAATGACACCTTACTTTTTAAGAAAACGTTTTTGCGGGTTTGGCAGCAGTTGTGAGAGTTCCACAAAACTTGTCAGATCTTCTCTGCCAAGCAGCTAATTCTGGTCTCCACTTCTGTTCGGTGCCGTTCGCTGGATTAGATGATTGAAGTCTGAAGAAACGAGCTGCTAACAAGCAGGCGCCTGAGCAGCATGTGGAAGAACCACACACAGCCACAACAGCCTGGATACTCCTCGTCATGCTGCTCAACAGCTTTGTCCCGCACTGTTGTGGGATGGCATCTTACTCCTCAATCAGAACTTGTCCTACAGGTACATTTCAAAACATTAGAATATTGTGAAAAGTTCAATTTGTTGGTAAAACTCGTGTAGATTCATTACACAGAGTGAAATATTTCAAGCCTTTAATTCTTGTAACTGATGACTATGGCTTACAAATCATGCAAAAAACTAAATTCAGTGTCTAAGAACATGAGAATATTGTGAAGAGGTTCTGTATTATAAACCCCATGAACTCCTAGACATGAGCTACAAATGTCTCGGTCCTCACGTCCAGTCACTCCTGAAGCAGAGGTAAAGAACTGGACTGTTGCTGGTCCAGTCCTCTTTTCAGATAAAAGTACATGTTCAGAGTCTGGAGGAAGAGTGGAGAGGTCCAGAATCCACGTTGCTTGAAGTCCAGAGTGAAGTTTCCACAGTCACTGGTGGTTTGAGGCCATGTCCTCTGCTGGTGTTGGTCCATGGGGTTTTCTCAAGTCCTCAGCCCAGTAAGACACTTCTGCCTTCTGCTGTCCGTCTCTCTGGTTCAGGAGAGACTTGACTTAAGGAATGCAGCAAGTGTAGCTCATGTCTAGAATTCATCTGTGCACAGCGTGCATGAGTTGTCAATATGGAACTTCATCAGTAAATAGTTTTTTTTTTAATAATCTGTAACAAAATTACAAGAAACGAAGACAGACTATTTCATTCTGTGTGTAATGAGTCTATATAATGTACAAGTTTCACCTTCTGAAGGAAGTGACAAAAAATATTTAACTTTTTCACGATGTTGTAATTTTTGAGATGCGTCTGTGAGTCACTCTGGAACAAACAGCTGATCCTACCGGTCATTCTCAGTGGTATAAAGTTTATTTATTTATTCATTCATTCATTCATTTCATTTCTTTTAAGTTAAAACAAGACTTATTCCATACAAATAAAATAAGTTTATTGCCAAAGTGCTTTGTTAAAACAAATTAATAATCAAACTAACTTTTTGTCATAGATTTATTTTATTTAACCTTTATTTATACAGGTAGTCTTATTGAGTCACAAGGACTCATTTTCAAATGAGACCTGTTTGGGAGCAGATGGTGCGGGTTAGGTGCCTTGCTCAAGGGTCCAGAGTGGGGCAAATGAGGGTGTTTCAACTTTTCCACCAACATTTTGATATTGTCGGTCCGGTGAGTCAATCCGGCGACCTTCTGATCACAGGCCCACCTTCTCTAACCGCTGCGCCACCACTCCCCTTCATGTTGTGACTTACAGTAACCTTTTTATTTCATACTGAAGGAGATAGTTGATTAGTGTGACACAGCTGGGTTTTCATGTCAGCACTATTTTAAAAGTTAGCACATTTTAAAAAGTAATGCCCTCATTTTTATTTTATATCACACACTGAATTAAAAATGGGGCCTTATCTATACCATCACACTTCATCATCATCATCATCAAATGTAAAGCGCTTTAATAGCGGCCACAGCTGAAACAAAGTGCTGAACATCAGTAATAAAATAAAAGCTAGCATAAAAATAAAGTTACTAAGCAAAGCACGCAATGAATTAAAAAATCAATTTAAAACAATCAAACGACGAGTTAAACAGATAAAATCAATACCAATAAATTTAAGTAAAATCACGTCTCAGCTGAGTTGAAGGCCAATGAGTAGAAATGAGTTTTCAGATGGGTTTAAAAAAAAAAAAAAAAAGACAAATCCACGGTCAGAAAAGTGTTTGCTTGTTTTGGACATTACGGTAGTTTCTGCAAGTGCTGGAGTCATGTCGGTCGCTCAAAACTGTTAGAAAATTGGCAAATTGGTTAGAAAGCGAAAAACCGTGCGGTGGCTTTTGAGCGGCCAGTTTTTAAAAATCACAATTATTTTTCCGTGCACATTATGTTGTTATCCACTTCCACATACTGTACATGGTGAGGAGATCTCAATCAGAGCTCAGCGTTCAGAGGAGAACTGTGCACGTGTCAAAATGCAGCCATCAGCTGAACTAAACCGAGTCGGCAAAGGTTTCAAGGCGTTTTGGAGACTCACGAGTGACGTTTGCCAACTAGTAGTACTCAGTGGCCTCACATCTGTTTCTAAGCGTTCCTCGTTTTAGTTGTTTTGTTTGTCCCTCCCGGCTCGATGCCTCGAGGACGTGGAAGTTGAAATTATAGCAGGGAAGATTGTTGCAGCGTCAATTATTAAAGCATTTATTCACATTAAATCAGCTGTTTCTGAAGGTCGCATTTTATTCACTGAGTGGACGAAGTGAGGAAGAGGACGGCTGTTTTTGTTCACTTTGTGCGATTAGACCAAGCCACTTTTACAGCGTCTCTACAATCATTTCAGTACCTGCAACAGCAATCGCTCATCTCCAATGATGGCGGCTTTCCTCCAGTCGATCACTTCGGAGAAGGGAAGCTCCCAGCCGTTACTCAGAATAACTGGAATGCAGGCGGCCTGTGAGAGCACACAAACAGCAGCGAGACTGTAAATTAAAATCAGCGTTTTGAGCAGCAGACTGACGTAAATGATGAGATGAAGATCACATTAATTATCACTCGCCGCCGTGGGAAAGCCATGTTTTTGCCCGTGTCTGTCTGCTTATATTAAAATATCTCATGAACCAGTGAACCGATTTTAATAAAACTCAATCATTAAATGTAGATCTACAACTCATTAAATTTCACAGGCACTACGATTAAAAATGGCTGCCACAACTAATCAACATGAGCCAATACAAAAATGGGTAGAACACCGTGAATTGTACAGATACTGAGCTAATATTTGGTGCGGTGGAAGTAAACACATACGCCCATCTTTAACACATGGCTGCGGTGAATCGATGTAGCAGCCATCTTTAATTTTATTTTTTAATTTTATTTTTATTTATTTATTTATTTATTTCAGATTTAAAACAAGAAAAGGAATTACAAATCATGTAGCTAGAAGAACAAAAGAAAAATAAAACCTAAAATGAAAGGTAGCAGAAGAAGAAGAAATCTTATATCTGCCCCGTCTTATAAAACAAATCAATTCAAATAATTAAATCCAACAATGATCATCTATTAATTATACAACAAAATGATGAATCATCACAAATTCACTTTTCTAGAACGTTTCTTATTAACTAAATTTATATATATCTTTTCAACAATTCAGTCTTAATCAATTTCTTAAATATAGAGACTGACTTTACATTTTATTTTTTTTTAATCGTTTTCCAAATTATTCCACAGACTTATTTCTTGTATTGAAGTTGACCGACCCTTTAAACTGGTTCTGTACTGAGGTTTTACAAAAATGTTTGTACCCTTTAAACTATAACAACTTTTCCTTTTTACAAAAAGCGTTTGAATGTTCGGGGGTAATGTAGAATTCTGAGCTTTATACATTACTAACAGAATATCATAATCCACCAAATCATAAAACTTCAATAATTTCAATTGATGAAATAAAATACTTGAAGGATGACAGTAAGACTTTCTTGTAATAATCCTTATAGCTCTTTTCTGTAAAATAAAAATAGGCTTAGTTATGGTTTTACATGCTTTTCCTCATATATCAACATAATAGATTAAATGTGGGACTATGACTGTATTATATAACAAGTACAAGGCTTTATCATTTAATAAGTCCTTAACTTTGTAGAGCACTGCAGTGGATCTAGATATTTTAGTTTTTATAAAATTAATGTGCTGTTTCCATGACAGTTTATCATCAATAATCACACCCAAAAACTTCACCTCACTCACTGCATATCTCAACGCCATCAATTTTAAAAGAAAGGTACATCAACAGATTTCTGTTTTTTTTTTTTTTTTTTACTAAATATCATATACAGTAATTGGTTTTTATCAAGGTTCAGTGATAACTTATTTAATTTAAACCAAGCCTGTATTGCGGCAAACTCTATTTTCATCAACTCTGACAACTGTTCCAAGTCTTCACCCGAACAAAAGAAAGTAGTATCGTCAGCAAATAAAATACATTTGAGAATTTCGGACCCCGCAACTAAATCATTTACATATAAAATAAACAATTTATGTCCAAGTACAGAGCCTTGTGGTACGCCACAAGAAATACTTCTGAGGCTAGATCTTACATCATCAATTTGTACAAACTGTTTTTCAAATAACTACATATCCACTGCAAAGCTAGTCCTCTAATCCCATATTTTTCCAATTTAGCACGTAGAATGATATGATCAATTGTGTCAAATGCTTTTTTTAAACCAACAAACTTACACAATGTTGTTTTTGATCAATAGCTGTAGTGACTTGTTCCATCAATTCCATGAGACTGATAACTATAGCAGTTTATTTTTTGAATAATGTTGCCAGAATTGGTAAAAGCCACAAACGCCCATTAGCAGTTGGCAGGTTTGAACTTTAAGCTGAGATTTCCTCAAACCACCTAAATCTTTTTAGAACATTTTGCACAGCATATGTTGAAGATTTGTTCTTTGAAATTTTGCACTGAATATTTTTATTTATTCATTTATTTGTTTTACTCTGCATTCATTTTCTAACAGATCCACATGAAAAGACTAAACTTTTGGTGGCTGCTCCTGGCTTCTGGATTCCCTCCATGATTTATTATGTATTTTTATATTACATAAATATATTAAATAAGTAGTATGCATGATTTTGCAACTAAGGTCTTTCTTTGTTGGACTTTGGCCTTTCCCATATTTTAACGTAAACGTACTTTGTTTCGACCTATTGCGTCTCCGTACGTAAAAACGTTTGAGGAATACGTATTCAGCGTAACGTTACTAGGCTGTTTCAAGCGGTCGTTCGAAGGGTTTTGTGTTGGGTCATGGAGGAAGAAGGTAAATAGAACTTGGTGGTCGGTGCTGGACACTTTCTGGATAGCTTTGTTCCGACTCGGTTGCAGAAACGGGAGCCGGGGAGGACACAGAAACACAAACCGGAGCGGAGGGACTGTTCAGCTACATCAGGAGGAGCTCTCGGCGGTGAGATGATCATGCTACCCGACGTATCGCGCTGTGTACTCGCTACAGGAATGATCTCTGTGCCCTGGCCCTGTGCGGATAGCTCGCTAACCAACACTTAAAAAACACTAGTTTTAACAGCCAAGCGTTCGTTAATTGTTTATTTCTCCGTTTTCAGTTTTAATGAGCTTATATGTTACACGTTAAGATAACGAAGCTAATGTAGCTGTTTGTAGCCACTGTTAGCTAAGGTTGTTGGTACCTGGACGCTGACTGACAGGTGTAAGTTAAACCCTTTATAGGACTTGTTTTAGAATTTTTTTTGTTTGTTTTTTGTTTTTTCAATAAAACATAGGACATCTTTAATTAAAAAAAAAAATCACAGCCTTTCTCCATAGTGAACCGTGTAAGTTTGTTGTGTGTAAACAGGTGTCACAGTGTCCTATCTATGATAATGTCTGTATTAATCTTTGTCTAATCCTCTTACTTTGACCCTAATCATAATGTAGCAGCTGTGTGTGAATCAGTCTACATGCTGCAATGAGAGAAATGAGCAGTCCACCTGCATGCTGTGGGTTGTGTAATAGCTCTTTTTAGGTGAATACAATTAGTTGCTCTAGCATTGAGTAGATTTGAACAGACAGGGAATTAAATTTCTCCTCGTTTTCATTATTGAAATGGTCATTGTTGCAAGTCCCTCCAGGGAGGGAGGTTAGAGAGATTTTGAGTAGGTCAGCAAATGTAACATTTGGTCGGATGTTCATGCATGGAGCTGCATATCAGAAAGGAGAGCAGAAGCAAGGTTTAATGTTAAACCATTTCTAAACTGAAACGGCGTTACCCTGGTTTTGGAGGTTCAGGTGAGTGAACAAAATATAACAAACTAATTTGACTTGTATCTGTAAGTTTTCATCTGTTCATAAAATACTCGTTGCAGTCAGTAATTTTTGTTTTTAAACACGCTAATGTTGTTTTGCCATGACATTAAAAGCTAAAATAATCTGAATTTACTGGACAGGCTGAGTGAAATATGCAGAAAATATCTAAGTCCCTTCTGGGCCTTGATGTCCTCAGTATTTACGGTTCACTTAAAGTTAGAAGCTGAAATTAAAAACAGCAGATGGTGTCTAAATTTGTTGATGCTACATAAAAAAAATATCCAAATGTCACTTTTCTGGCCCATTTGTTAAATAAATAGTTCTTTTTTTTCCTTTCTCAGTTATTAGAAAACATTAACAATAATTGCATGCAGTAAATATAAACATTTGTCTTTGTGCTTGGTAGTTATAAAATGAGATGTTACAGAGAGTTTTGTCTGACAGTTGTGCAGATTTTTATCATTCTGGTTTAAGTGATCTGATAGATACTCATTTTTGTCTGGCTATATATACTCTATTGAGCATTTTACCTTCATTAAAATGATCTGTCAAAATCTTAATCCTTGATACCAAAAAGTGCAGTCATGACATTTTTTGATAATGGTTTGAATTAGTGATTGAGTACCGTACATGCCGTTTTATGAGATTAACCGCATTTGCTACTGATTGTTTCTGAGCACCGAGACATCTGCAGACCAGATAACTTTCCTTTTGCTGTGGAAAGACGTTTTGGATTTATAGTGGGGAAACTATTTAGTGTAGACATTTTTTTAAGTTTATTATTTGAAACACGTGCACTGCAGACTGGTGCTGAATGAATGTTACTCAAGCAGGAGTGTATCAGAAACTGTTACATGTTAAAAACAGTTCATTTTGTGTCTTGGTTGTTGTTAATGTGAAATTGTTGTTTTTATCAGATAAAAAAGAGAAAACAGCAGCACAGGAAGAGAACCTCAATGTTTAAGTTTAAAAATGAGCCAAAGCGAACTTAGCGCTGCATCTTTTCATTCTCGTCTTAGTTTTTAGGTGGGGTGGTTGGGTTTGCCTCATCCTTGTGTTGCCATGGCGATGCGGGAGTTGGTGGAGGCAGAATGTGGGGGAGCCAATCCTCTCATGAAGTTGACCAGTCACATGACCAAAGAAGAGGGAGCTTGGCGGCATCGCCCCACACCAACCGTAAGTAACTCATTATAATAGATTCATTTTTTAAAATGTTGAAAATAATAATTTAATCACTTGCCGACTCTATTGTTTTTACCTTTATTTTATCAGATTGCTCCCACACCCATCGAAATAGCAACAGAAGAAGAGGTCAGTGTTGTTTTGTTTTCTATCAGTTGTTAGAATATTATCCTAATTAAATTTATCCAAGGTATTCATATATAAATTCTGGGGGAGTAGTGGTACAGAGATTAGAAAAAGTGATCCAGTGATCGGAAGATCATCGTTTCAATACCTGGACTGACATCCTCAAAACATGGGTAGAACAGTGTAACATCCACACCTGCCTCCATCCTCGTTTGCCCCACTCTGAGCCCTTGAGCAAGGCCCTTAACCTCCACCATCTGCTCCGGGCGCTCTAGATGGCAGCTCTCCGCTCCACACAGAGGGCTGTGGTAGTGTCAGGAAGGACATTCAGTGTAAAATCAGTTGCCAAGTCTTTGTGCGAGTTAGTTTGTTGTGGTGACTCCTGAGGAAGGAGCAGCTGAAAGAAGAAGAAAACAAATATTTTTTATAAATTCTGAACATAGCTTTTAAAATGGTCACCTTTAGCTGTAATATTATTGTTGCGTTTTGGCTTCAGCTTGTAAATGAGTTCCTTCACGCACCACCACGACCCCCACACACCTTTGACATGGGCCAGCTGCTGGAGGAAATGCAGCAGATTGACCAGCAGAGCTACAGACAAGCTCCACAACGAGGTATTCCATCATCTGTACTTATTTATCAGTTTTACATCCCAGTTTGAAGTGTTTTCTATAGGCTTGGTTTAAATTATGCACAAACGGTTTTGACTAGGCATAAATATTTTCATGTCGCAGCTCCAGATGTGGCAGCGCTGGCCCTCTCGGGTGACTGGGCAGCCGAGTTCCTCTCGGGTTCTGACTCTGCTGCCACATCAGGACTAAATGCTCTTGGCGATGCAGCAGATGCTGATTGGACGAGAGAATTTATCGCTGAGGCCGCAGGTAATTTGAGTTTGTGTCAGGCCTTCTCTCATACTGGATACTCAGAGCTGTGATGTTTATCTTCTGTTTTTAAATTAGCTCAGTGTTCAGAACAGATTTCTTTTTAAATGTACATCATTTTTAGCTTTTGCTCTGCTGATCGATTTTCTCTCCTTACTCCAGACCCTGGTCGCTGGGCAGAGGAGTATCTGGAGCAGTCCGAGGAGAAGCTGTGGCTGGGGGACCTTGGAGACAAGGAGAGTGAATGGTGGGAGCAGTGTATGCTTTGAGACTACGCCGATAAATAATGAATAGCGTTTACACATTTTATAAACGTTAATAAACTGCAGCACAGGCGCGACACTTGTGGGGGTGTAAAAGAGAAGAGAAGCACGCAAAAAAGCAAAAGTTAGACCTGAATGCGAAGTTAAACCTTGAAAATCCTCTCGTTGAATAAATATGTCTAACAAATTATCATTTTTTTATGACTTAACCTCATCTGTATTTTTATAGTTATGTTGCGTTTATCTAGATAAAAGCTCTTGCATTTGAGCAAGAGTGAAAGCTCATGTAAAGAAAACTGGCCTTGGTCTTCGCTGGCGTCAAACAAAAGGCAGAGCACTGCTTTCAGCTTGAATTAATTTATTCCAGCCTGCAGAACCACAAGAAAACAGAACTTTTGCTTCAGCTTTAACCTCAGCCCAGTGTCACGTTGGCGCTTTGTATTCAATCTGACAGGACAAAGGAGTATCAGCCTGAAGATGAGCTGAGGCAAACGGCCAATGAGCTCGTCTCGAAGGTTGATGACCCCAAGTTACAAAACACTGAGGTGAGCAGCATGTCTTCCAGTCAGTCGTAGGTCATATTTGCACCATGCATTAAACCTTTTTGCATATCTTTCACCATATTCTTTTTCTTTGTCTTTAATACTCCCATAAAGTAAATCTTTAAAACTGTAGAACTATGATTACAGGTGGTCCTCGGTTTCCGGCTGTCTTGGTTACTGGCCGTTTCGCCGATGCG
>JARVGS010000222.1:29595708-29606539 GCA_031762315.1 Hypsolebias antenori | reverse complement strand
GAGGCTGGCAGTTCACAGAGCTCTGCATCAAGCACATTAATAGAGAGGAGAAGGCAAGGAAAACATGCGGTAGGAAAAAAGTGTACAAGCAATAGGGATAACCGCAACCTGGAGAGGATTGTGAAACAAAACTCATTCCAAAATGTGGGGAAGATTCACAAAGAGTGTACTGCAGCTGGAGTTACTGCTTCAAGAACCACCATGCTCAGCCGTATGCAAGACAAGGGGTTCAGCTGTTACATTCCTTTTGTCAAGCCACTCTTGAACAAGAGACAGTGTCAGAAGCCTCTCACCTGGGGCTGCTGCTAAGTGGTCCAAAGTTATGTTTTCTTATGAAAGTAAATTTTGCATTTTATTTTGGAAATCAAGGTCCCAGAGTCTGGAAGAAGAGAGGAGAGGCACAGAATCCACGTTGCTTGAGGTCCAGTGTCAAGTTTCCACAGTCAGTTGTAGTTTGGGGTGCCATGTCATCTGCTGGTGTTGGTCCACTGTGTTTTCTGAGGTCCAAGATCAATGCAGCCGTCTACCAGGAAGTTTTAGATCATTTCCTGCTGCTGAGCAACTTTATGGAGATGCAGATTTCGTTTTCCAACAGGACTTGGCACTTGCACTCAGTGCCAAAGCTACCAGTACCTGGTTTAAGGACCATGGCATCCCTCTTCTTAATTTGCCAGCAAACTCGCCTGACCTTAGCCCCATGGGGTATGTGAAGAGGACCCAACAATTCAGAAGAGCTGAAGGCCACTATCAGAGCAACCTGGGCTCTCATGACACCTGAGCAGTGTCACAGACTGATCGACTCCATGCCACGCTGCATTACTGCAGTAATCCAGGCAAAAGGAGCCACAACTAAGTACTGATGCTGTACATGCTCATACTTTTCATGTTCATACTTTTCAGTTGGCCAACATTTCTAAAAATCTTTTTTTTTTTAATATTTTTATATTGATCTTAAGTAATGTTCTAATTTTCTGATACTGAATTTGGGGTTTTCGTTAGTTGTCAGTTATAATCATCAACATTAAAAGAAAAACATTTGAAATATATCTGTCTGTGTGTAATGAATGAATATGTTATAAATCAATGCAAGAGTTGGGGATTCGATTCCACCAGCAGTGACATGCCGAAGTGCCCCTGAGCAAGACACTGAACCCCTCATTGCCTCCGATGTGTCGGTGTATGAATGTGATAAAGCTCTGATTATTTTTTGTAGAGATCTAGCAGAGTGCTGTATGAATGGGTAAATGAGGACACAAATTGTTGTGTTGTTTTCTTAATTTTAGGATATGACATGTTCTTAAAAAAAAAGTTCTATTTTCAGCTGCAGAGTTGCATGTTTTTATTTTTTTTAACTATCCCAGGTTTGCCAAAGACCAAAGATGAAGGAGCTGTTTGTCTGGCCTTCATGCAGGTTCTGTGTGTTTGGGTTGGACAGCTGAAGGGTCCTGACCAGACTCCAACAAAATGTTCTGGTTAAAGTCACATCAACACCGTCTCCGTATCTGATCGGGTTTATTTGCTTAAAGATGGATGTCTGTGTGGGGTCAACATCAAAGGAAGAAAGGAATCAGGAGATTTACTGGACCAGGAGCAGAGAATGTTCCTTCAGCAGATCAATAAATACTTTGTTTGTAACCTGGATAACATTTTAGACTAGATAGATTTTTATTGTAAAAGGAATTGTGTTTATATCGCTCATGAAAGTAGTTGAGGTTTTTGCATTTGTCTGTCAAAATAGCAAAAATATCTCCAGAACCACTGGATGTATTTTAATTAAATCGCACATGCTCTCACAATATTGGATGAGACTGTGTCAAACACCATTTAGGTTTGACCAAAATGGCTGTAATTCTCAATTTTAGTTGTAAAATTATGTTTAATTTAAAACCCATACACAAAAATTTGGAGGGTAATGTGCATTCCTTCAAATATTGCTATGTCTTTAATCGTTTTCTGAGCAACCGTCATCTTCAGAATGTTTGCACTAAAAATCTGAAACTTTTCATCTTCTTCTCGGTTTCAACAAACACAGCCACACACGTAGAACCGCAAACTGACCAACTAAAGTTCCAGCGGTCCCCGTTGTAATTCAGTGGTCAGCTTATTTTTTATGCACTTTTCGCTGCAACCACTTTGTGTATCCAGCATGAAAACAAAGTGCCAGATCTGACGCTGCTTCTCTGGAGCTGCAGAACAATAACTGGGGTTCTCGTGTCCACTTGTGGACACTTGTACCTGGAGATGGTTTTGTGGCTAAAAGAAAATTCAAGCTGTGTTTATTTGTCACATGCAGGTTAACACAAGGTTAACAGTGCAATGAAATGTTCAGGGTGAGAAGAACCGATTTGACTCCCTAAAAACAAAGAACAAACAAGAAATACTAAATTATTCAATAAGGGTACAAAAAAGTACCAAAAAGTGAAAATGTACCAGTAAATGTAATATTTGCAAGGCCCAAAAGAAAAAAAAGTAAACATTAGTAAGATCATCTGTACTCAAGTTAAATGCTTTAAAATCTTTGTTTTTACGTAGCACCACGTAGCTAAAGAGTTAACCAATAGGTTAGATTGAAATGTAGTACTGTACATTGTTCAGGGCCCTGGGAACGTTATTTTAAAGATGGCTGTACTAACAGATAACAGGAGATACAACTTACTGTTTACATTTAATTTAATGGCGGTGCCTCCGCTTAGCAGGACATAATGATTTTACACTTTGTTTAACCCACTAAGAATTGAGTTATCAAACAAAACAACTTTTCAAACATGAAATCCAACCCAAAATAACCAGTTGCAGGCCTGAATCGATGCGTGGGAGCTAAAAACAACAGCTCGATCGCTCAATGTGCACATAAAATTTAAAAAAAGCACGAGCTTTGGTTTAGTTTTGCACTCACAAATCCTTCAAATTTGTAGATTGGATCGGGAAAAGATAAATGTGGAGCTCCCTTTAATATGGCACTGAGTAAGGTGAGTAGGCAGGTGAAGCCACATGAACACCGAGGTCCTTCCCGGCACCAACCCCACTGGTGGGAACCCAACCCACTGTACACATGAACAGCTCTCAGTCCTTAGTAAAACATACTGGCTTCTCATGTGGAACCACTAAGAGCTTAACCAGCCACTAATGTTTACATTTCAAAATACAATAACTTAGCTGCTTCATTGCGCTAGCATGCTAAAATGCAAAAAAATTAAATAAAAAATAATCTGAATTGTCATATTTAGATGATAAAGTGGGTAATTTAAGAGGTAAGTAAGTTGTGTTTTGAGAATAAATAAAATTACACACATTGGAGGAACAAAATAATTTGCTTCTTCAAACAAACGAGGTTAAAATTCTCAAACACCAGATTTGTTTGGGTTGTTGATGGTAATTTTATTTATATATCACATTGAAAACAACTGAAGTTGACATCCTGTTTTATAGCTACACCAGCAATAACACAAAATTAAATATAAAATCACGTATAAATAAGAATACAAGGGCAATAAAATACATAAAAGGACAGCAAAAGTAAATAGTTTATAATAATTGTGCTCTTTTTACGTGAAAACCAGTTAAATTATGGGTCTTTAGCGAAGCTTTAAAGATCTCAATAATCTGTTGTGTGTGCATCAAAAGATAAACTGTTTTATTTAAATTATTATGGATTATAATTAACGTGATTTCAAAATAAACTTTATAAGCTTAACACTTTTATTTAAATCTTGTTCGTAATGGTGCGTTGAAGCTAAATGAAGCTGCTCATGTTGCTTCCAACGCACACCGAGACTTCCTGTGTTTGAATTAACTTTATTAAAATGTCTGAGAACAACACAGGCAGATTAGTTGCCATGGATTCAGTCGGCACAAAGGGAACGACAGGATGCCAGCGCAACGTTTAACATCATTCTGGGCCAAATGTTCAAATACCTGCAGGTCAGTGAGGATATAATTAAAACCTCTTTGATAATAAAACGGGTTCAGTAGTACGCAGGAAAGCATATAGTATTGCAAAAATTAAACTAATATTCTTTTAAAAATTGTATTTATTGTAATTAGTTCAGCTCAACAGTATTAATTCTTTATTTAAACGGTGCTCCTTATAATCCCAGTGTGTAGGAGCAGAGAATCACTTCACCTCTTCTCTACATCACATAATGAATGATTGTGATATCTCACTGGTTTGGGACTACTGGTGACAAATTTCAAACTTGAGCACGTCATGTGCCCCCGAGTCACTCTTCCAAATGAGCGTTGTTTAATTGATGTGACCTCTGTTTCCGTTCTGATTCGCTGGTGACACTTTAAAAAGGAACAAGCTTAATGAGTGAGGGGCAGAGAGGAGAGGCGGGTGATGGTTGCTGGTTCCGTTCTTAGAAACCAGCCTTGCACATTGTTACTTTTTGTTATTTATTGTTAGCCAGGTCTGAGGACCAGCAGTCCTGTTTTCCAGGTTTTGGTTGTAGAGTTAGTTTTCTGGATTATAGGGAGAGGGGGGAGACCTGAATCCAATGGCTCACTGCCGGCTGGTTCTCCTTGTTGTTTATTTTGGCCGGGGTTCCCAACTTCCTGTTCTGTTCAGGATGGTTGTGCTTATTAAAACACATTTTAAGTGTTACAGTCGTCTGGACTCCATATGTTATGTGTCCTGTGAACCACTCTTACACACACAGACCATAACAGTAGAAAACAATGTTTGTTTTATTGCAGCATCACTGAAATTTGCATGTTTGTGACCAAATACGAGCTGTGCAACCACATTTTTTAAAATCACTAACAATTTTCATGTGCATTATTTTGTGTCATGCCTTGGTCTAGTTTGTACACAGCTCCATCTCCACATTTATGATTTAATCTAGTACACTTTTCAAACAGGCATAGACCAGTTTTTTTTAATTATAACTGTTCATCTTCAGGGTGTTTTTTTTTTTCCTTTGACATTGCAGCTGTCAAGATACAGCTCTAGTGCTACTGAGACAGGTTACAGATGTCGAGGGCAAACTTCAGATGGGTTTGAGAGGTTTGCGACAGCAAATATGTTGCACACGTTTAAAACTCGACAGGACAGCACCTCTGTGACTCGTAAGAAAATGGAGATCTACCATGAACGCTCTGGAAACTCCCTTGTGAATGCCATTTGCCAACTAGTTTTAGCCTGATGAGACGTAACCTTTATGATACCACAAACTTTAAAGTGACTGAGGAAGCCAGGGGCGGGGCTAAGTGAACAACAGTGAAATCTGACTCGTGTTCACACTCACTCTCTGAAGACTTTTAACCTGTCATGAAACGCTACCTTTGATCTGAGGCTACTGGGATATTTTGACCTCGAGTTTCTCAGGTCTCCAGCTCATAAATAAGAAATGGAGTAAACATCCCACTCAACACACACACACACACACACACACAGACCAACATTTAAAGATGATAAAGGGCTCGATGTTGACTTTGGCCTTGAGCTCAAAGGAAAACAGATCTTAAAGACTTCATTCTGTCTCCCTTCACTACCTCATCATGACACTGTCCAGCCAGCATCTGTAGGAGTGTGTATGTGTGTGTTTGTTTTAAAATTGGGGAGCGCAACTAATATTGCACCACACATTCATGCAGGAGATCCAGCTTCAAACCCCATAAAGGACAACTTTTAGTTTTTAAAACAAACCGTGTCTAAAATAGGGTGTAGACATTTACAAATTGTCAGTAAACAGAGGTGGTTGAGCCCAAAGAGGCAGACTGACAAAGCAGCTCCACAAAATAAAACTCACTTATCAAGAAAACGCACACAAAAAAAAGATGACTTGGCAGCAAACGTACGAAACTCGAGTGTTTCCTGGGAGGCACGAGGAAGACCAGACATGGCGTGGAAGCTAACAATGCTCAGCTAACACTGCTGACTAAATAAAAAGTTGGGGCTTGTAATGAGTGGCTGCAGCTGTGACAGGTGAAACAGTGAGCAGGTGTAGGTGGGCGTGTCGGGACTGAGGAGCAGAGACTTAACTGTGGGGAAAGTACTGGGAGAACTGGCTGGTGGTTCCGTTAGAACAAATCCTGAAAACAAAAAAGAACTCAAAAGAAAAAACACACGTTGTGACAACAACACTTCACTTTTTGGGCACGTTTACCATATTTTTTGCTGTAAACGTCGCACCGCCCATAAGTTGCATCACTCCAAATATGTCTAATAAAGTGGAAAAATCTATAAATATGTCGATTCGCTGTATAAGTCGCATCTATTATGCGTCACCGCTGCCAACCCGGAAATGTGGACCAAACCTGGAAATGTGCGCCGGTGTTGTGCCAAAAATCGATTGGCTGCCAAATGGCGGCCGCGGAAGCGTGCACGGGAGGACTTTAACAAGAATTTAAACAAGCTTAACAATTAAAAACAATTGTTTGTTTGCTCGAAATTATAGCAAAGATGCGTCTCAGTTAAACTTTTCCTTAAAAAAATGCACTTTGACGGTCAAATTAGCTGCATTTTCAAAAGCCGGCGCGCGGAGAAATGAACGTGCAGAGGGCGACTCGCTGTGCATTTCTTCCAAATTTAACAAGATAACCACCTAAAAACAAATGTTTGTTTGCTCGACATTATAGTAAAGTTGCATCAGTTGAATTTTTGATTAATAAATGCACTTCAGTGGTCAAATTAGCTGCATTTTGTCGGGGCAGAGCAGCGAAATGAAGCTGATTTGACGTTTGCTCCAGGTAGACGAAGGTGGCAGGTTATGGCAAGCTGATTGTGTCATTAATAGCTGCTTTTACATATTACATGATACAGCGGCATGCCATACTGCTCGTCAGTCATCTAGAGGCTGAAAATGTTAGTGTTCAATATTTTCAGTCAGAATAAATGAAAACAGTAATATCTCAAGCCAAAAGTTGGTTTATAAAAATGGGAAAACAATCCATAAATAAGTTGCTTCATTGTATAAGTCACAGGGCATGTAAATTATGCAAACATCTGTGACTAATAGGGTGAAAAATACAGTAGTTCAATCTTTGCCTAGACTTCTATTTAGCCTAACACAGCTGCATTTACAGTATGAACTCCAACCCAGTCAATAAATAATTATTTCTGACATTTTAATGACTGGTGGATGTGTGCAACCTTTAATTAGCATGATCTCATTTAAAGTGTTTGTTCTTTCGGCTGCTACCTTCTTCAGGGGTCAGAGGACAGTTGTTTTCATGCTGGATGTTCTTCCTAACGCAACCTGCGCTCAAACCTGCAACCTCAGGACTCCAGGGCTGCGACACAGACCACTGAGCTGCCGCAGACCGCAATATTATACCAAGGGTTTATGCTATTCTCTGTGATCTGCAGTCAGAAGAAGCATAGCACCATTTGAACACTTGAAAAAACAACTTCAGCTTTCTACAGCTGTGTGTCTGACTGGTGAGCTAACGGTTACTGGTATTCTGCTGAGTTGGGCTGAACCAACTCAAAGCTGAGGGAGGAGGGGTGTAGAGTGTGGCAATTATTTTTAATATCAATGTTCCATTGCTCCATTAACCAGGTGTGTGTGTGTGCAGGCGTACATGTATATGTGTGTGTGTGTGCACATGGTGTATTCGTGACTTTCTTGAGAACCAGGCCTTCTTTTGACTCATTTTGTTCTGGGACAAAAAGAGCCAGGAGCCTTTCTGCTGGTAAAACAAGCTGTTTGAAATCAGAATATGTAAATTAGTTTTAGTTTAACTGTACCGTAACGAGTCAGGGAAGAATTATACCTCTCCCAGGGAAAATCTCTGTTTGTTTGTTTTGTATGTGTGTGTGTTGGGGGGTGGGGGGGTCATTGGGAAGCAAAAAGACATCAGACCTTGTATTCCTTCGGTTGAGGGAGCCTCCCATGAAAACACACGCGAGCTGAACAATGGTTTGTTGTTTTATATTTAAAATAGCCGTGATGTTTACCAAGAACGGGTCCTAAAAATAAGGAAAAGACCAAAGTCTGTCATAAGCAGTTAATTTGTTTTATTTTTTGACTCCGTGTTTGCCAAGCAAGACTGGTTCTAACTTCACATCATCTTTATCGGGGGTCTGCAACCTGCGGCTCCGGAGCCACATGTGGCTCTTTAGTCCTTCTGCAGTGGCTCTTTCAAGCTTTGACCAAAACTAACATAAAACTGAATTTTGTTGGTTATATTGCAAACAACAAGAAAAGGACTAGTTTTACCAGTTTTCATTTCTTTTGCAAATACTTTAACGTTTGCTTTATTTTTATACTTAATTATTTTTCTACATAATTAAAAAAAAAATCACGTAGGTCTGCAGTTCATAGCTTTAAAAAAAATAATTTCCCCCTCTTTACAAGAATCAGGTCTTTTCATTTGTTTTAAATTGTAAAAATGTCAAATGTTAAAAATCATTAGATATTTTTACAATGTCACCTGTACTGGCCACAAAAGTCTCCTCCGACAAACATAAAGTGGCCCATGGGCCACCAGTTGATAACCACAGCTGTAGCAGATTGTTGTGGCTCAGAACACTTTTAATTTAGTGAACAAATGGCTCTTTTGATCATAAAGGTTGCAGACCCTTGATCTATATGATATGTGGATAGGATGCAGTTTGTCTAACTATTGCCCAAAGGCGAAGGGCGGACGATGTTTTTGCCTGTGTCTGTTCATTTTTAGAGAAAAATCCCAACCACTGGATCTACTGGATACATTTTTTTGAAACAATAGATCATAATTTCTGGATGTGAACGTCCAACATTTAACTATTGGAGTCAACTTTGAAAACTGTCACAACTAATCAACATTAGCATGAAAATGGCCATAACTCGTTCAGTTATATTGAGCTAAAACCGAGTGTGGTGGTAACAGAGTGATCCGAAACGCACACTCCAAGCACTAACTGATCAAGTGAGATCTGCTTTTAAAACTTTGGCATTACCTAGAGTCAACTATGACCAGCAAAATATCTCATGAATAAATTTCAACTAAACTCTCTGAAAGTTATCAATGAGTGTAAATCTACAACCTGTTAAGTAATGCTGGGGGGGTCAACCTGATTCAAGATGGCTGCCACAGCCAGCGGGCCTCAGTCAACGCAAAAGTGACTAGAAATCAGTCAGTTTCGAAGATATTGAGCTAAAATCAGATGTAGCCAACTCAAGGTGCGACAAACTGTGCAGCGTTTTCACTGTTGGCTGGCATCCATCCTGTCCGTTAGCAAAATATCTCGAGGTATTTTCTCACACGATATGCTGCTCTGAATGCAGAAGAGCTGGAGCGGGGTGTCAGTAAGATAAAGAACAGAACATGACGGTGTGAGAATGGAGTCAGCACGATCTACTTATAATCAGTTCTCTGGCTGGTAGATGAAGCTCGTTTAGCTCACATGTGACTGTGGCGCAAAGTCTTATCCCAGTTCTCCCCCGTTACGAGTGAGAAAAAGCTTCTCGGGTTTTATGTTATGTTGAAATCATGCTGCATGGCAACGGCTCGATTTCCAGCCAGATATTTTGAAACCAGATCCCGAGCGTTGCCCAGTGACAACATCCCTTCAGCTTAAGCCGTGTGAGAAAAATAAGCTGCAGCGGTTAAAAAGGGACTTACTGAGGAAGTGAAGGGAAACAGATAACTCCCCTCACATGCGTTACTCTGCACACTGATGCCCTTATCAGACTGATATTACACACGTTTCTCTCTCCGTGGATCAAAAAAAAAAAAAAAAAAGACAAATGTGTGTTTTTGTGAGAGCAGAGGCCAAAGAAGGCCAATTATGACCCGAGACAGAAAAAAGTGCCACAAACCCCGTTTCAAGCAAATCATCTCCATTACTGAAAAACTAAATAAATGCAATCTGTCCACTCCCCCGGTCGCCTAACGGCTATTTGATGAAGAGTCCGCTGCAGTGTTACCGTATTTTTCTTTTTCTGAGAAACAGACACACAAATGATTTGTAAAGAGATGAATATTAAACAATGAGTAACAGCAGTAAAAATGACGCAAGGTGAGCAGAAAGAATGAAAACTCAACTTTACAGCCGATTCTGTTTAAGAGCCCTGTCTTTAAGATATTTCAGTCTAAATTTTCAAGATATTTTATGCTTGTAGTTTGCAGGGGAACACTTTATTTGAAGGGGTGTTCATAAGGCTGACATAACACCTGTCATGAACGAGTCTTTATGAATGTTCATGACTGTTGTCATTAAGTGTCATTCGGTAAATTATGACACCTTTAATGCAACGTTGACATTGGTCAGGACAACTTGACATTAATCAATAAATCATAACCTGTCATAAATGTTAACATGTATTAATTATCAAATTTTAAAGTTACAATACAGTACCCTGACATTTTTTGTTAATCTTACTTACCTTTGGCTGTCATGACAATATTGTCCCTTACCTCAACGTGGAACACATTGAACTAGTTAAAGATGTCATTGAGTGTCATTACACTTACGAGCAGGTCCATGTGGTTTAATCCATGCACTGGACATCAAACAGGGTCAACAAGAAAATCCTCACATTTACTACGACCGCCTCCTTCACATGTTTTTTTTTTGGGGGATCACAAAATGAAGTGGGAATGGAAGAGAATAAATACGTAAAAGAACTATTTATTCATAATCTCCACCCCAACATCAAACACCTCCTTGGTATGCATGCAGATCTAAATCTGAGTACAGGTAGTCCTCGACTTACGACGGAGATCCGTTCTCACGCGGCGTCGTAAACCGAATTTGACGTAAGTCGGAACATGCATGGTATGCTGCATTGTAAACACGGTTTTTTTCAACGTAAGATAAAGCCAGCGTACTGTAGGGATATACCTCCGTGTCCAAGACGTGTCCAAGACATGTCCATCCTGTCCCAGAAGACCTTCTGAGACA
>JARVGS010000222.1:29536696-29547255 GCA_031762315.1 Hypsolebias antenori | reverse complement strand
ATATGCATGAAAGACTGAGGGTGATATGCACGAAAGACAGAGTGATATGCATGAATGACTGAGGGTGATATGCATGAAAGACAGAGTGATATGCATGCAAGACAGGGTGATATGCATGAAAGACAGAGTGATATGCATGCAAGACAGGGTGATATGCATGAAAGACAGAATGATATGCATGAAAGACTGAGGGTGATATGCACGAAAGACAGAGTGATATGCATGAAAGACTGAGGGTGATATGCACGAAAGACAGAGTGATATGCATGAATGACTGAGGGTGATATGCATGACAGTGGGTGATATACATCCCTTCCAGGAATGCAAGTCATTGATAAGAATGTAATTTAAAAGTTAAACTTGTTTCCTGTCTCAGAGTTCACATGCTACGACTTTCAGCCGAGAGTTTCTGTCCATCCCTCAGTTCTCACATCCAGCTGCTCGTTTTCAGATCTCAAAGTAAGGTGACTGGATAAACCCTTACAGATGAAGTTCTGAGAAATCCATTTCAAAGTCCTTCAACCAGGTCAATGTCAGATCTGTGAGATTACTGCCAGATTCTGGGGTGTCTATCACTGAGTATGTGTGTATGGGGTGGGGGGGTTACAAAACTTGAAACTCCTAATTTTATGAGGAGGAGGAGGGAAAATGAAAGTTTAAGGTGGTTTTATTTACTGGTTTTGTTGAACCAAGGACTTTTTGGGTTAAGTGTCAATAAAGAGCTCGTTCATCTCCGTTTTCACAATGGTTCGAATAACAAATTTTAATTTAACTACATAAACACTAGCAATAAAATAGAAAATATTTTCTGCAATTTCAATCAATGTTCAGAGAAAACATGTGAAAATGACTCCAGTGATGGATCTCTGCATTTACTGTTTATTAGAACAACATGTTGATGATGATGACGATGATGATGATGTGTGTGTTTTCCAGTCGAGGAGGCGCTGGTACGGTTGGTGAATGGGTCTGGACCTCATGAAGGCCGTGTGGAGGTGTGGCATGAGCGGCGCTGGGGGACGGTGTGTGACGACGTCTGGGACAAAAAAGACGGAGACGTGGTCTGCAGGATGCTGGGATACAGAGAAGCAGCAGAGGTCCACAAGACCGGGCGCTTTGGACAAGGTATACCAGGACACAAGTTTTAATGAAACCTCATCCAGCTCACCTTGGAAAACGCAAAAATGGCTAATTAAGATAATTTTACAAAAGATATGTTTTCATTTTGGGTGCTTCTTTCTGCAGACAAATGTTTTACACTGGATGTCCTTCCTGGGATCATTAGACCGCTGCACTGACCCGTCTACTGCAGCCCCAGACAAATTAATAAATATTTAACAACAGTTTGTTGTGGTTTGTCTAGTGGACTGGTGAATATTTTACTAACAGACAGATGCATGAATGCAACGAACAATACATCAGCAAAAATAATGAAATTACAGAACTAAAAATACTCTAAATATAAGTAACATTTAAGATCACAGTAAACAAAATTCATTTGAAATGAAAACACAGAAAATATGTTCTATACTTCAGTACAGTATCAATAGCAGGTTAACAAGGTCCACCTCAAATGTTGGGGAACCTGAACATCTGACGAGAAATGGGCTTCTGGAAGAAAACATCAAAACTCCCAGGCCCTCCAGGTGATGTCCAAGCCGACATGTCATCATTTCTATGTCTCTTCAAACCCTGATCTTCTCATAGCAAAGTCGTGTGACATGATCTCTGCACCAACCACACAGCTCTGCACTCGGGCTTTAACCCCACAAACTACAAGGGTGGCTCCAGCTGGTTCCAAGAACCACCTCAGAGGTCTATGGCCAGAAGTGCAGCGTTCAGCTACATTACTGTACAAAACCCTCAAACTCCCATGATATATCCATCCTTCCATCAGTTCATTAACTTCTGCTTGTTCTGAAGTCAGGTCGTGGGGGCAGCAGCTTGACCAGGGAGGTCCAGACATCTCCTTCCACAGCCGCCTCTTCCAGCTCTTCTTCTTCAACTGAGAGACGTGGTCTCTCCAGTGTGTCCTGGATGCTCCTCGAAGCACTTCCCTAGGGAGCATCCTTATCAGATGCCCGAACCACCTCCACTGGCTCCGGAGCAACGGTTCTACTCCGAGTCTCTCCCAGATAATTGAACTTCTCACCCTAACTCTAAGGGAAAGTCCAGCTACACTGCAGAGGAAACTCATTTCAACTTCCTGTATCTGCGATCTCATTCTTTCGGTCACTACCCAGAGCTCGTGACCATAGGGATCCACAACACTGCAGACGCTGCACCAATCCGTCTGTCAATCTCACGCTCCATTCTTCCCTCACTCATGAACAAAACCCTGAGATACTTGAACTCCTCCACTTGAGGCAGAGCCTCACCCTCGACCCAGAGAGAGCAATCCACCCTTTTCTGACTGAGGACCATGGTCTCAGATTTGGAGGTGCCGATTCTCATCTCAGCTGTTTCACACTCGGCTGCAAACCGCTCCAGCGAGAGCTGGAGATCACGGCGAGATGACGCCAACAGGACCACATCATCTGCAAAGAGCAGAGATGGAATCCCGAGGCCACCGAACCGGAATCCTCCGCCCCCTGGCTGCACCGAGAAATTCTGTCCATAAAAGTTATGAACAGAATCGGTGACAGCAGGCAGCTCTGGTGGAGTCCAACTCCCACCCTGAAGGGGTCCGACTTACTACCGACGAACCAAACTCATGCACTGCTTGTATAGGGACTGAACAGCATGAAGCAACGGGCCCCCAATCCCATACTCACGGAGCACCCCCACAATGTACCCCGAGGAACCCAATCGAAAGCCTTCTCCATGTCTACATAACACATGTAGGCTGGAAGGGCAAACTCCCATGACCCCTGGAGGACCCTAGTGAGGGTAAAGAGCTGATCCAGTGTTCCACATCCTCCCTTTATAGATATTATAAATATTGAATTATTTGGTCAAATTGAAGGTGTGCTTCCTCTAAGATTTTTTTGTTTTTCTCAAAGATTTATGAAAATAACTTTTTTTTTTTAAATCAAATCAAATCTTTCTTTTTTTTTTAGTTTTGAAGGACAAAGTTTTGCATTTTATGAACTCTGGTGTTTCTGCTGTTGAGTGGTACTCCTTGACCGGTGCCCTACAATGCAGCAGGGATTAATAAAGTTTTATTACCAAGACTTTATGAGCCAAAAGTCATAAAGAAACCATCCTCAGAAGTGAGATTTATTTTTCTTTCTCTCTCCATTTAATGTCATTTACCGATCGGCCTTACATCATCCAGAAACTGTCCAGCCAGAAGAAGAAGAAGAAAAGGGGGAAATATCATTTTCTTCCAAAGGACACCCTTCATATAATAACAGAGGATTACCTCATGGCTGGATATGATTATAAACAAGCTGGAAATCAAATCTTTCAGTGGTTTTTTTCAGGCGAGTCCCTTATCCGTCTGATTGATGGGATTTACAACGAGCGTTAAGGTTTGTTTTCTTGGCCCAGATTAGACCGGAAACAACTAGATCATCCAGCTAAGAATGAAGGTGTGGATTATGTGAAGTTTACTCATTCAGCTGGGAGCCTTAAATTAAAATTATCTCTCTAGAGTTTCTGATTGTATTCATCAAATGCCTTTAGGCAACAATCCTACATGACAATTCTGAGATTTTTTTTTTTTTTTTTTTTTTTACATGACAGAGGTGGGAAGATGTTTTACTACCATCTTAAAGAAACATGGGGGTGAGGGTGTTACCAGATGTCAAGCTCAGAGTATGTGCTGTAATTGACTCTCAGCTACTACCACACCACATTTTAACTCAGTATGTGTAAAAATTACTAAATTTGAGCCGTTCTGGTGCACAAGTTTAATGGGATTGTACCCAAATATTACTCAGATGTGACTGTTGTGCTCAATGTGCTGCTCAGCTATTACAAAACCAATCTTTAGATGAACATCTGTGAAATTAGCTGAGTTATAGCCATTCTTGTGCTTTCCAAGGTCTGTTGACTATGGCAGCCATCTTTAGTTTGATTCTAAACATAATCAGTTGTAGATGACATCTTTTCAAGAATTACTTTCTGAACGTTTAACCAAAATCATCTTGGCGGATCATAAGATATTTTGCTAACAATCAGAGATGATTGCGTGGCAAATAGAGCTGTCATTTCTAACTCGAACCTGGAACCCGGCCCAGACCAAACCAGATTAGGGCTGGGCCATAATAATGTGTTTAATGTGCGGGCCAGGTCGGTGTCGGGCTTTTGATTGTGTCAGCCGGCACATGTGGCTGACGATCCATTATATGGCAACGTGTCTTGCCATACAATCACCAGCTGCACAGGGCCATTTGGTCGCGCACTGACCGGCCTTGAAAGAGATAAAAAGTTCAGTTCAGCTTCAGATGGACCACTGCCAGCGTTCCATCGCCCAAATGGACGTTCAGCCGCTGCACTCAGCGGATGCGCGTGGCCGACCACCCAAACAGGTGAGATCCCAAAATGTTCAACATGTCAGAGCAGGGTCCATGTCTGAATAATGCAGAGTGCAGGCAGAAGCAGGGATTTAATGCATATGAAAGGATAACCACCCCCTCAGCTCCGATCTTCTGCCTCCTTTTCAGCACGTCTGCCGACCGTTAACTATATAAGCAGTCAAAGCTCAATTGAAAATGTCGGGGGGTTCAGGTTTGGACCTGTAATTACGATTATCCATCAGGTCGGATGTGATTTGGAAATGATGGCTACGGGCTGGGGCTGGGTCAGATGTTTGGGGCCCGAATGCAACTCTAATGGCAAATGATTGCATGAAATGACAGTTTTAACAGCAGATCTCACATGATCATTGGTTCGGGCATCTGGATCAGTCACTTGTAGATGTAACCCCAGTTATTACTTTCTGAGAGTCTCATTATAAATTTGTTTGATGCATGAAAATTTTTGCAAACGCAACACGGACACCAGCGAAAACATTATCGCTTCGTTTTTATAGACGGGCAATAAAAAGGCCTCAAACAGCGTGTGATGACGGACTTTCTGAAGCTCTCCATTCTCGTTGTTGCACAAAAACATTATTTTTTTTTTTTAAAGGTTTGTAAGCTCAATCATCCAGGTAGATGACAAAAACTGTGAAATTGTGTCATCTGGACCAGTTTCTTTAAGTGAGAAACGTTTCGTCCCTCTGCGGCCTGCCACCCAGATCTGTCCCACAGGTAGGGACGAAACGATTCTTCACTTAAAGAAGCAGGTCCAGATGACGTGATTTTCATTTTTATTTCTCGTTCTTTTTAATCCTCTTGATCGTCGTGCTTGTGCATCAGTCCCGGAGGTTACTCCGACGTCCCACCCAGCGTTTTTAATGATGCAACAGTTTGTAAAAAAGCGCTGTAAACACAAGTTGAGTAGATGTTTCGTGAGCGTGCAAACAGAGCTATAAACGTGTTAAAACTCAGAGTAAACCGTTTAAAAGGTTCACGTAAACTGACACGAGCAGCAGAACAGCTGGGCTGAAACACATGCTGCCTTCAGGATCCTTTCCCTCATGGTTGTGAAACACATGCTGCCTTCAGGATCTTTCCCTCATGGTTGTGAATCAGACAACTGCAGAACTGAGATGTGAGCGTAAACAAAAGCTCCAACAGGCGTCTCCAACTGTTTAAAAGAGCTGCAGAACTTTGACACACGAGCAAAAGTCAAAGTTTATAAAGAAAACAATTTGTCCAAAACCAGTTGGATCTGTTGGTTTTATTACGGGATAAACATAATCCCATCAGCAGAAAGCCTGCTGTCTCTTTCAGAAGAGCCAAAAAAAAACCCATCTTATATAAAAACGACAGCTGAAAGTTTTATTTGAGGCTGGTTGAAGGAATTCTTCCATCCTCCCCCAACAACAGAAATTAAAACATCTGCTCAATAATCCAGGTATTCAATCCAACAATTTTCAGTCAGGTCATCTGGACCTTTAAAGCATGTGCAGCACAATCAGCTGATGAAACTCTTGGGCAGGTCCAACAGTTTCCTGCTCTTCGGCTGCAGTGGTTTTATTTTACTCTGAGCACACGAACTGCTGATATTTTACTGTCATTTCGAATCAGATATTACCGTATTTTACAGCCTATTTGTTGCACCTTTTTGCCTAATTTGCATACCCTAACTTGTACGCTGAAGCGACTTATTTATAGATTTTTTCCATATTTATGAACCAATTTTTGGCTGAGATATGACCGTTGTCATTCATTCTGACATTGAAAATATTGAACACCACCATTTTCAGCCACTAGATGGCACTCAAGTAGTTTGGCATGCCGTTGTGTCATATAATAGGTATAATTGGCTATTAATGACACAATCAGCTTGCCATAACCTGCCACCTTTGTCCAGCTTCGGATCATGCCTGGAGCAACCGTCAAATCGGCTTCATTTTGCTGCATCGCTCCGGCGAAATACAGCTGATTTGACCATTGAAGTGCATTTAAAGTTCAACTGAGATGCACCTTTAGTATAATGTCGAGCAAACACATAATTGTTTTTAAGTGTTAATCTTGTTAAATTCTTGTTAAAGTCCTCCCGTGCACGATCCCGCAGTCGCCATTCGGCAGCCAATCGGTTTTTGGCACACCAGCCCACATTTCCGGGTGGTCAGCAGTGACATAATAGATGTGATTTATACGGTGAAGCCACTTATTTATGGATTTTTCCAAATTATTAGACATTTTTGGACTGATGCATTTTATAGGCTGGACAACACAGTAACCTGATTCATTCAATTAATTATTTATGCTTGCACTTTAAGCAGAAACTGAAAGGGTGCGTTTATAAAATTCAGGGTTTAACATTCCTTTATGTTGGATGTTCTCATTCTGAGTAATGAGTTTTATATTTTATGGTCTAATCTTGACAATATTATTTGAGGTTCCACAAAATATAAGTGATTTTGCAAGATCTGTTAGGCAACTCTAATTTTATTTAAGGAATGACCCTCAGCTACTACCACACCAGACCTCAGCTCTGTGTTTGCAAAATTGACTGAGATGTGGGATTTTTTTTTTTGTTTGTTTGTTTGACAATGATTCGCCGTGGCAGCCATCTTGAATCATATCAACTGCAAACGTTAATCAGTTGTAGATGTTCATCCATTTATTACTTTATTAAGCTTCTATTAAAATCTATTCAGAGATTCATGCAATATTTTGCTAACTGACAGGGCTTAGAGTTGATGTTAAGGACGACTCTCAGCTACTACCACACCAAACCTCAGCTCTGTGTTGGTCATTTTTGTTTTGATAAGGTCGATGCGCTGTGGCAGCCATCTTGAATTTGGTCTACTTCAAAATTTAATCATAGATGTACATTCAGTGATTACATTCATTAGATATTTTGCTAACAGATGGACAACACGGACTCTCAGAACCTAAATTATCACCAGTCTCTGATGACAGTGAGCGATACGAAGCACGAGTAGATGATTTGTAAAATGTAAGACGTCTAATTTACGTTGTCTCTCAGGTTCTGGTCGGATCTGGATGGATGACGTCGCCTGCACGGGGACTGAAGACGCCATCCACCAGTGCAAGTTTTCTGGTTGGGGCAAAACAAACTGTGGACACGTGGAGGACGCCGGCGTGACCTGCAGAACCTGAACGCTCAGGACGGCGGCGGCGGCGGCGGCTCCTCTCTGATGCTTTTCTGTTGCCAGACGTGACATTTTATCAGTACTTTGCTCGAAGAACGTGGCGCCTCTTCCAGACGAGCGCTCATTTGTGCACGGACGTGTTCGAGTGACTTTCAGCGTGAGGACTGAACCACGAGGAGGCTTTCACCTGTCGAGCCGGGATCACAGGTTCTGGTGATTCTTTCTGCTCACCTGTCGACAACAAAGCGGGTCAGTCCGCTCTCTGAGGATCATTTCGTGCTGTGGTGACCTCAAGATCGTGAAGAACTCGGCTGCAACTCCTTCACAGAGCATCGTTTTATCTAACAGGATGCAGAAATGGCTCTTAAAGGAAAAAAGACTTAAATAATGAACTTTATTTTTTATACTGCTTGTCACAGTTTTACATGTTAATGGCTTCAAAGCCTAAAAGTTGTGCCTTATTTTTTTTGTCAACAGTCTGGAATAAAAGGCAGCCGTGTTGATTTGCAGGGGACACTACTCAACAACATCTGGAATATGAAATTTAATTTCACAAACAAACGAACTGCTCTGGAATTTTGAAATTGTTTTAAACCATTTACGCTCTTCTTTAGCTAATATTTACTTTTATTAGTTAAGAGGTCAGTACACTAAAATGGTCCAACTACTTCATTTAAAACTGCAACCTTCTTGAGTTTGTGCTCAAATAAAGAAGTTTAGCTTTTTCTTCTTTTTTTTTTAAGTTCTTGAAACTAGTTCCAGATTTTATTTTCGAACAACTGACACACTTTGAGTATCTGCTGGGAGAAACTGCTCTTTCTGTTAGTGGAGGTCTGTTAATCTTTTTTTTTTTTTTTTAAATAACCGTTTTTCTCATTTGATTTTTCAAACTTTATTTTTTTTCCGGCTGCTCCTCCTTCAGGGGTCGCCACCGCGAACTAACTCGCACGAACACTTGGCATTTGTTTTACGCCGGATGTTCTTCCTGATTCAACCACAGACCGCTGAGCTACCACAGCCCTCTGTGTGGAGCAGAGAGCTGCATCGAGGGCGCCCGGGGGTAGCAGATGGTGGGGGTTAAGGGCCTTGCTCAAGGGCTCAGAGTGGAGCAGACGAGGGTGTTTCACCTTTTCCACCCACAATTTGGTGTTGTTGGTCCAGGGAATTGAACCAGCGACCTTCTGATCACAGGTCCACCTTCTCTAACCACTTCTCCACCGCTCCCTTCACCCATTTAAAATTTTAAACAATGGTTAAAATTCATAGTTGCTCGTGTCGACGTAGAGTCGGTTTGTTCCCGTTGTTTCATAATAATCCTCCTCTGGACTCATTTGAACTTATTTAGTTGTTTCCACCTAAAAACAATTGTTCATTTACTGTATATTTTCATTAGATTATAACAACTTGCAAACCACGTGATGCTCATGAACTTTGTTTTTTTGTTTGTTTGTTTTTTCCTAAGAAAATACTTTAAAGGAATAGCACAGATGTTTTTAAGGGGGTTCTGTAAAAATATTGTGAACTATTAATATCTTACCTGTCAGACATCTTAGTAAACAATCTCTGTTTGGAGAAACAGCTTTGTTCTGACTAGACTGATGAGCTAATGGCTAGTCTGAGACTAAATTAGTTGCTGTTAAAACACCAGCAAGCCGCTCATGTAGAAGCTATATTACACGCAAA
Source organism: Hypsolebias antenori (assembly GCA_031762315.1). Lineage (NCBI taxonomy): Eukaryota > Metazoa > Chordata > Actinopteri > Cyprinodontiformes > Rivulidae > Hypsolebias > Hypsolebias antenori. Next base: position 29,537,954 of record JARVGS010000222.1, on the reverse strand, counting down.
CATTTAAGGTTTCAATGATTAGTCGATAAAATATATGTAGTCAAATAAATTAAGATTTTTACAGCTAATGCCTCATATACAGATTTAATCATACAAAAACAAAACATAGTTTTAACTGCAATACATGGTTTAAGCACCTGGGGGCAGTATTTTATCTGCTAGGACTGCATACAGCATTTTAAACACGAAAAACGCTGAGGAGGAGGATGATGATGATGACAAAGCTTGAGATATCTGGGCTGAACAGATAAAAAATAAAAATTCCAGCACAGATTTTTCAAAGTGTAAGGATTTCACTGAAAACAAACCAATCAAATGCAGACTGTGCAAATCAGATCATTCTTCTGCAGCAAATCAAACCCTGGATCTGAAATGACAGCGAGTCGGTGGGTTAAATCTGCTTTGGTCCTTGATTTTCAAAAAACATTTATAATTCCAAATGACGAATAAACAAGTTCTTGAAATGAACGTAATTCTAGTTGTGTTTTTGCATCGATATTTGGGCAGAAAATTTGCTTGTACTGTTTGCACTTCAAAGTGATCAACAATTCTATGTAAATAGACAATTAGTGTAATGTGAAACTGCATGTAGTGTTTGTAATTTAGCTTTTACACAAACAATTATATCAATTTTAAGACCTGAGGTTTTTCTTTAAGTTAGCTGTTGATCCAGTCGTGCTTGCACTAGCCATTAGCTCGTTAGTACATCAAGAATTAACATTTCTCTAAACTTAAACCACTCAAAGAGTGGTCTACAGCAGTCATGGCCGGTCTGACTGGTTCAATCTGCCACTTGTGTCTGATGTGCCTCTGCACATCAGTAAAGGTTCAGCGAACTTGAAGAGAATGTTGCCTTTTGGTAACCCCGGGAAAATTATCAATTTATTTTTAAGCAACTGAAATAAAAACTTTGCCTGTTTTAAATTAATGCTTTGGTAATGAATACAGTAGTCCCTCATTTATCGAGGGGGATCCATACCCTGAAGCCCCGCGATAAGTGAAAAACTATGAAGTAGAAATAGTAGTACAAGTCGTAGTGTTTTTATATACAGGTAGTCCTCGACTTACGACGGAGATCCGTTCTCACGGGGCGTTGTAACCCGAATTTGACGTAAGTCGGAACGTATGTAAATAAATATGACGTACCTGTTTTACCAAGCGCGTAAACCGATTTTCGACGCAAGTCCATGGTGATGGCCTTCATTTTCCTCGATGCACTGCCATCAGAAGAGTCCTCCTTGCATTTTGGGAGCCATAA
>JARVGS010000222.1:29477753-29490030 GCA_031762315.1 Hypsolebias antenori | reverse complement strand
TCAACTGATTGGTTGCCCTTTACGTCAATCAAGTGACGGGATGTTTGATAGACTGACAATTTTTTAATGTCACGTTGCGATCTACTAATAATGCCTCCGCGATCGACCGGTAGATCGCCATCGACTTAATGAGCACCCCTGATCTAAAATATATATTACTACCACAACCCCTGTGAGTTTCAGTACTAAATTATAATAAATGGAACACATTTACACATGAACCACGTTTTAATTAAATAATTTGTCATTATATTAGCCAGAGCAATGACAATTCTACGGAGCAGTTAGATACTTGGAGGAAAAAACAAAAGTGAAACCACTTCTGCAAGAACTTCTCCTTCGAGTTATTTTGTCGTCATCAAAAGTCTTAAAACTGACTTTCAGCAGCAGGCGTGGAGCTCTCACCTCTCTCTTCATGTCGTCAGGACAATGGGGTGTCGCTCTGGACAGAAACGACGGCAGGTATGTGTGCAGCGTGCTCTCTGGTTTGGCTCCAAATGCGAGGACCTTGAGTCGAGGATACAAACACCTCAGCTGCTCCTGCAAACTGGAGGCAAGCAAAGTGATTTGTTTTAACAGAGAATAGACACTTTCTGTGAGATCATTTAACTAAAACAACAAAACAGCCACACACAAAATTAATTTGTAGGATAATTAAAAAAAAAAAAAAAAAAAAACTGGGCTTGATACTGTTTATTAACAATAATCTACTGGCAAACTTGTCATTGGTTGATAAAAGCAAATTTATACAAGGTATGTAAGATGTAGTAAACACGTAACTATTAAAAATGATAAAAACGCTTCAGTGTTTGAAATTACATACATCTCTACTTTGCTCTTCTTTAAGTCACAACTTATGGGTGTTTAATTAGCTTTATTAAAAAAAAAATAGCTACAATTTAAGCTTCAGGGTAAAATTCTCTGACATCTATATTAAACAGCAACTTATTTCTGCACAAGCAAAATGATTATTAAGCCAGAAAAGACAAAGACTGAGCACCGGTGTTCGCATTAGTTCACATTTACCTGCATTAGTTCACATTTACCTGCATTAGTTCACATTTACCTGCATTAGTTCACATTTACCTTGGTGACAGGGCATTCTTAGGCATGAAGGCAAAATCAAGAAGAGGAAAGAACTCTTTAGGACCCATGATGCCAAATCCCTTCGTTAAGTTTGTATGAAGCCTACGGAAAGAAAAAACACTGTAAATAAGCTAAAATACATAGAATTTATTTAGTTATTATTTATTTATTTAAAAATGTATTCATTTTAAAATACAACACAAAACAATCCCATGTATGATACGAAAACAAAATATAAAATGAAAGGTAGCAGAAGAAAGAAAAAATCTTATATCTGAATTACCTCCTATCAACAACAAGAAATCTATGTTGATTAGCTCACATTTCAACAGTTATCCTTTAATACTTTACAGATCGTGTACAAGGGGGAAGAAAACTACATGGACGTTGAATCTAAAACTGCGGCTGTTAAGATTTTCTTATGATTATAAAAGAAAAAAGACATTTATAGCTCTGACACTTACAGGAGAAGTCTCTCTAAATAGGCGATGGCATATGAGGACAGTGACTTGACTCCCAGCACCGGAAGCATGATTCCCAGCCACACTGCAGCAAAACAAAGTATTCACGTTTTAACAGCTAACTTTTTTATTTTTTATTTTATTAAGTGCTTCAGTTTTTCAGTCTAAATCAAAAGCTGCATTTTCAACCACCAGGAAAATAAAATCTTACAAATAAAGTTGCACAAACTCGATGTTATTTTGGATGTAAACCTCCGCTGTATTTTTAAAAGACCTACCCACCCAGTAAATACTGTCAATAAATAGTACGGATACACGATATTGGATTTTTGTCCGATATCCGATATGCCATTATGTTAAAACTTATTTAGCTGATAACCAATACCAATACTGATATTGTTCCCTTAGACCTACTTACAGAGATTACATAGATTACTCTGCTGTGGAATTAAAATACATTATTCTGCATGGTCTTTGTCTATTAGGCCTGTTACCAAATACAGATGCCAAAAAGGGGCTGAAAATGGTGTAACTCTTCAACTTGGATTATGTTTAATGTCAAATTTATTCATGACATTTACGCTCTAACACAATAACACTGGAACAGTGCAAATTTGTAAATTTTCTCAAAGCTAGCCTGTTCACAAGTGAAAAGTGCATCAATAGATCTACTTGACAGTTTCTTCAATTAAAAATTAACTTAAAACAGAAGCCTTTTATATCTGAGTTTTTCTGATGGAATGGCCGATGTTTATTATTTAACTTTATCGCCATTATTGTCTGATACCGATGCCATGCCAATATTATTGTGCACCCCTAATAAATAGTCAAGTTTCAAAGAGTGGTAAATCTACAGTAATTATTCTAAATGGTCCAAAATAACTTATTTGAAGTCGTCCTGCCATTGTGTTGATTCAATACTCTGCAGAATTTAAAACATTATTTTCCATAATTAACTTGTACAATGTGTGAGAATGTGTCCGTGGAGTTTTGCCGCTCTTTAAAGAGACAAGTGGTCCTTAAACAACCTTTTTTTTTTTTTTTTTACCAGAAGCAGGTTGTTGTATAATATTCCAAGAACGTTTGTCTCCCCACAGACTTACACTTACAAAACTCAGGCAGAGATTTGGTCATTACTGTGTGATTGCGCCAACGTGCACTATCCTACAGTGAACCTCCACCAACATTTCTGCAATCCCATCTTGTTGAGAAAGGAGAATAAAGACGAGATCTGGTTTTTACATTCCAAACTATGTCTAAACATAAAAAGAGAGACTTGAGTTTGTAAAATATTTTCTTGTTGACTCCGTTTGATTACCTTTTAGTCCCTGGCTCAGGTCGTAGAATCCAGCTTGACCCAGAGCCCACATGATGGTCAAACATTTGACTGGACGGTTCTGGACGGATCGCAACAACTCCAAATACTAAAAACACAAACAAACAAAAGAAAGATTGCAAAAATATTATTAAAAGTTTATAGCAAAAGAAAGATCCGGCTCTAGATATGAGTTTGATACTGAAGCAAATCAAGCTAGTAACTCACAAATAAACATTTTATTTACATTTGTAGCAGAGAGGCGTGGGGCGGCCATGATTAATCATATCTGCAGGACTGAAAGTTACAGTACTCACCTCTGTCAGGTTCTGGGTGGCTATTTTGGGCTTGTCCTGAAGAACTGCCTGAATGCAAACTCTGTATCCATGAAGGGGCTCGCCTAAAAACAAAAATAAAGAGCTTCTGGGTACTTTTCTACATTTTCACCTGTGATTTTGAGCTTTAACCTCTGTGTGACACTTTAAATAAAAAGATGCTGATTAACTCTCATGCCTGCCTTCAGAGCTACCTGACTGTCTGTCCTGCTCCCTGAGCATCGTGTAAACACAGAAGTCGAAGAAATCGGGCAGAATATTGCTGCAACGGCCGATGAGGCCTTTAATAACGCCCTTCAGCTCTTTTCCTATAAGGCAGTATGGGTAATCTGAGAAAAAAGAGGAGGAAAGAATGAGTTAAATGCCTGAATCTTGATTTTAAAAATTTTCAAAGCACAATACTAAGTCATAACAGCAAGAGTGTAGCTGACCGTAAGCGTAGCTGCTGAGCGTGGGCTCATTATCTGGGGCTGTCAGTTTAAGGTTGAGGTATCCTGCGAGGTCTTTCACCCACACTGAAGGGTTTTCTGGAAACAGGGCCTGACTGCGAATCAACTGCTGCTTCAGATCTCCGACGTCCAGCTGAAGACAGAACAAGGCAGGGAACAGGACTGCGTTAAAAACATTTTCTTCTAATGCGGCTTTGTTTCTGCTGAAAAAGAGATGAAGTCTGGTGAATTTGGATGATTCTTTTAAAATCTAACAGACTGTGAGTGTATTTAGTAAAAAAATGAAGTTTTTATTTGCCTAAGTGCATTGTAAGAAGTCTTAACGCTTCAATTCTGCTAAAGCTTTGTAAAGATTTTACATAAACATCTCTACAATTTAATTAATTCAACCTTTATTTATCCAGATTAATCCCATTGAGCCACGGGGACTCATTTATAAGAGACCTGAGTGGTGACAACAGTGGACAACAACAACAATACAGTAGTCATAAAAGAGGCATACAAATTTAAATTTCTTTTTTTTTTTTTAATCAGAACAACCTGTAAAAAATAATAATTAAAAAAGTACTCACAGCTTTAAAAGCTTCCTCCAAAGTCTTGAAAGTGGCAGGTGTGACTGTGTTGCTTGAGTTTGGTTTCTTGGGTGGTTTACTTGACGAGGGCTTCTTGTTCTGCAGCTCAGCTGGAGGAGGAACCTGCTCCTTGTTCTGCTTGTTTCCAGCCTTCTCTAAACCCTCATAAAGATTCTCTGACATCTTCAGGGGCACTGAGAGAAACAAGTCAGCAGCGAAAGTTAAAATTAAAAAGCTGTGTCAAAGTCAGACTCTTTCTGTAAGACTTTCTTTCCTCCTCACTTTGGAAACATAAAGTTTCTCTTTTGGACGACGCGCCGCCTAAACGTTCCTCCCATCTGCCCTCCCCCTCCATGACGTCCAGACCTTAAATTAAATTATTTACGTGGCTTAAAAATAGAGCTCTTTATCTTAAAATATTTTTACACATGTAAGAGAACGCTGCGTGCTTATCATCCAAGAAATCAAACAAATATTCATTTTTAGTTGTCAAATAAAACCAGATTTTGCAGGAACAATCAAGCGTTTTTCTTCAAAAACCTCGAGCAGAACTTGAGGCTGGACGATATTTAAAAATGAATAAAAAGTGTCTCATGATGCAGACCAGGACACTTCAAAACAAATTTAACAACATGGGTTGCTGTCTGTGTGCTATGATGATAATATCTTGGTGTTTGGAGTAAGAGCAGTTTTGTATCAGCGGCGATGTAAACAAACAATTCTTATTTCTTCAAGGTAAAACTTTGACACGGCGATGATCATATTTATCAAAGTGCCAGACTTTGAACAGAACAATTCAGAGATAAAAAAGTTGTGCAAACAAACAAATACTTGTGTGAAGGAGATCATTCTTTGAGTACTACACACTTCCACAGATAGAAGAAATTTGAGTGTAGATACAAATGAAAGGAAATTAAGTTTGAAAACTGGAGAGGAAAGAGGGTGGGGGGGTTATTTCCAGGAGCATTTGAGGACAAATTATATTTATAAATATATCCAACTAACAGCAGCATTACCCTGTGGGCGAAACAGAAGCTCTGGTTTCTTGTTTAAACTCAACTTTCCTCCCCAAGAGTTTTAAAATGAATTTTAAGGGTCGCCCCATCAGTGTGGCAGGAGATTAGGTCATGATGGTCCAGCAGACCCGGCAGAACGTGTCATCAAAGCTGCACAGTCTTGAGGACCCCACTCACAGGGACGCACGCTTGTGATCACAGATTTGACCGTGAAAGTGGCAAATCTGCAAACGCAGAACCTGCACAACTTGAAACTCTGTTCTGTCTATTATTGTTCCACATGAAACTTGTTTGTTTAAAGTTATAGTATTTTAATGCCCTTTGTGATCTCAAATATGTAATAATAAGAGTACCACACAAAAAGGGGTTAAATCATGTCCCCTAGACAGTTTACTTTTGGAAGAAATGTTTCATCTTTCATCTGAAAGACTTCATCAGTAGCTATGTTTACATGGACATAAATCGGATTAAACGGCCATTCGGAATAAAAATGTGTCATGTAAACACCCCATTCAGATTATTTTTTGTTGATTCAGCTCGATCGATTAATCAGAATGAGACGGGTGGTTTATGCCAATTCATAATCCGAACGGTTCTCATGTAAACACTTAATCTGTTCATTTTTTTCCCCCGACTGTTAAAAACTGAGCCAATTGTGCATGTGCGACCTTTGCCTATCTCACGTTTTTCCGCCTGGCTAATGCTAATAATATTAGCATGTCAGGGAAGCAAACCTGGTCAGTGAGCAACAACATTTCTTCTAGAAAGATTGAGTGTTTTGGACAGATGGGTCATTTTGCATGTGTTAAAAGCTTCTGAGATTCCAACAGGAGGTTGGCTTGAAACGCAGCAACGAAAGCTACTTATGGGACAGATCTGGTTGGCAGGCCACAGACTGATTAAGTTTTCCAGATGGAAGACGAAACGTTTCTCCCTTAAAGAAACTAGTCCAGATGAAATGATTTAACCTTTTTTGTGTTGTCCAGATGACACGATTTGACCCTTTATTGTGATTAATCTACCTGTATGACTGAGCTTCCAAAATTTATTTTTAACAAGAGTATGATGGCTTGTATTATTTTGACTACCATTATCACATTTTATCGATACTCACATGCATCTCTCTCTAAACCAAATATTTGATTTTAGCCTATTTATGGTAGTGTTGAGCAGCGCTTAAAATTCATTTAAAATTTTTGAAATAAAGGGGGAAAAAATCACGACTTGGACTAAAACTTAACTAAAACCCAAAAACTTTCACAGAAAGAAATGTGGTTTTGGACACCCCTCCTCCCCCTAAAGAGCAATGTGTTTTATCAGGATGTGGTTCAAAACAAACAAACATGTGACTGCTCATAATATATTTCTATTAAAATACACAAACTGTGTGACACTTGCTTTGCTCTTAAAATGCAACGAAGGACAAACATATGACAGAGGTCAATAAAGATAGAAACTGAAGTGATTAACAACATAAAATCAAAAGGTGTATGAATCAGAATAATGAATGAGACCAAATTAATCCAACATGTAAACAAACAAACAAAAAAAAACTGACATACAACTGAAAATGGAACTCAGTCTTATTTACTGAAAAATACAGAGAAATAAGTAGAATATGAACCTAAAACAGTGACAGCTCAATTAAAAACAATTATCTAAGTTGTTAAACTAAAACAGAAACAAATGCAACTGACATAAATTCATAAAACTGCAAACAGATGTTTCAGATGACTTCCCTAACAGGCTGCGTGAAAAAGCTAATGTGCTAACTCGACATGCTAACTCCTCTTATCGTTTGTGACTGGAGGAAAAAAAAGGCATGGAGTGATCTGTTAGCGATCGATTTGTGATTAAGGCTCAAATATTTAAGCTACGGGAGCAATTAGAAATTAAAACAACAACAAAACAGAGTATAACGTTAAACACGAGTGAATTAGCTACAGCTAGCTTGTCAAATCAGATGACTGTAGTCGTGATGCGTTCAGGGTCAGCAGCTCCAGATTCGTAGATCTAGATTTTAATTTTTTTTTTTTTTTTCACCGACGAGTTCTTCAGTTAGAATTAATTGTTCACTAGAAGCCAGAGGAAACAGTAAGTAGCATCCCCTCGCAGCAGGCCGTGATGACTTACGTCTGGACGGTTGGTTCGATTCTCCCAAAGCTTTCCTTCCGCCGCCGCCGCCGCCGCCGCTGGGCTTCTTCTCGGTCTTCGCTCCTGCTGAGTTACTTTTCTTCCCTTTCTTCACTACCTCCCATTTTCCGACGGAGCCATTATTTGACGCCATGTCTTCGTGGGGCACCGTGACTTCTCGGTTCCTTACAGCTGAAGCCGTGAAGAGGAATGGACGCTCCGTCCGCTCCGATCGTCAACGTCTCTGCTCGTTTGGAAGTGCGCGTGCCACGTCTCGTTTGTCGGCATGACGTCAGAGTGATGCGTTCACTCCCCCCTTAATTTAAAAATCTTTTCTCTGGAGGCGAAGTTCAGACACGTTTCAACCATAAAGACTTTAAAAATCTTCGCCCCGATTCAGTCTGAGTGGTGCGAAACAATCTGAACTTTATGTATCTAGAAATAGGAAGTACTATGTCATATTTATGATGTAGCATATCATATTTAAAATTTAGCGTCTCATAATAATAAGTATTTAAGTCTTGTGTACTAAGCCCTAATTATATCATGTATCATAATTTTGAGATCATGTCATAAGAAAATACTAAGCCCTATACAGTATATAAGATCATATTTCATAATTAAGAGATCATCATCATAATATCTTATAATGATGAGTTAATAGGGTTAAATCATATCTCTTCATTATGAGATCACATCTCATAAAGATGAGAGACGATCTCATAATTTTGAGACACTGAGCCCTAATTATGAGATCATATCTCATTATTAGGAGATGCTTGCTATGTCATATTTATAAAATATTAATTTGACATATAGTAGGTCATAAATAGTTGCAGGTGAATCCTATTTATCTTAAAATTTTGAGCTGCTAAATCACAAGTTACGTTTTAGATGGGCCATGAGATTACTTTTAAAATCATTGCAGTAGGTTAGTGATAAACATTGTGATTATTTTTTGAGTGCAAAATGTTTTAAAAAAGATAGATAGATAGATAGATAGATAGATAGATAGATAGATAGATAGATAGATAGATAGATAGATAGATAGATAGATATATAGATAGATAGATAGATAGATATATAGATAGATAGATAGATAGATAGATAGATAGATAGATAGAATCTTAAGAGATTTCTGCACCATTTTGCATGTGTTTAATGTCTGTCCACATCAGACAGGCCACTTCACTCCTTGTTTTTAAACCTCTGCTCAAAACATCTGTTTTCTCTGGCTTTTAACATTGTGTGATTTGATTTAGTATTTTATTGTTCTGTGTTTTTATGCTTTTTCTTTTGATGCTTTTAATTAATTTTCAGCACTATCATTACTTGTATTTTTTCTATTCAATCAATCTTTTATGAAGCACCTTGGCTGCTGTTTTAAATGTGCTTTGCAGTAAAAAATAAAGTTGACTTGACTAATGACAATAGACTAATCGTGCCACCTCTCTTTTATTTAGTATATCTGGGAAAGAAATGCAGAAAAGAAGTTAAATGTTCAGATGCAAATTGTTTGAATGAAAAAAAAAATAGACATATTCAAATAATTTTGTAATTTTTTTTCTACCATAGTTCGCAGCAGATTATAATTTAATCTTTGTGTACTTATTTTTGTGTAATCTATTTGTGATGACAGTAAAGACAAAAACAGACATTTCAAGACGAGTTCAGAATCTTTCTTAAACTTCAAGGACTAACAAGAGCAAGACTCGTTTTTATTTCATGAAATGTTCAAGTTTACTGAAGAATTTATGGACAAATGTCATAACTAATGTGCAAACATGTTGACCTGAACAGCAGCATCAGTTAATGTAAGGGATTTTAAATGTTTCAAGAACAAGTGCAGTTTTTCTAAAATAATTGTTTTCTAATACTATTCTTTAATTATATTTGTTTTCTCTTAATACAAACCAGATATGGGAAGGTAACAAAAAAAAGAAGTGTAAAAGTAGTTGTTTTTCTTTAGAGATGGAGCATGTTCACATTAGATGATTTATCCAAAAAAGCTAAGTCTGGTCCTCTGGACATAAATAGTTTTTATTTTAAAAACATCGAAATTAATTTATTTGGAATAAGTATTTAGTATCAAATAAATTAAGCATGCATCAGGGTATTAGATGATTTAATTTTAGATCAAACAATGAGTCAGCTGAAGTTTGAATCAGACTTTGAGTCTTTTTATTTTAATCTCATCAATTAAATGTGCCTTTCAGTGACAGTTAATGTGTCAAACACCACATTGATCACTGATGAACTAATTATCCTCAAATATCACTAAAAGTAAACCAACCAGTTTCACGTTTTAAAGAGTTGCAGCCCTGAGATGTGAACAAAAAACAAACATTACTTATTAAACAATCTGCTCAATGAATTTTTACTGTTTTGTATGTTAATATAGATCAATTAAAGTATAATTATTGAACGTGCATGAAGTCCAAAACATTTTAAAAAATCTGCTTTTAAAGTGTGTCATGTCCTTTCAGTCAGTGCCAGGTCCAGTTAACCTGCCAGTGTTCTCTGTTGAACAAACTGGCGGCAGACTCACTCGGTGACGGCTCGTTGGCACAAACCTCCTGGATTTCTGTCACAATCGTCTCCGTTCAAACAGAACAGAAGTTCAGTCACTCGCCACAGTGAACACGTTCAGCCTCTCTGCAACAGGAAGTTCATTTTGTGCTTTAAACCAACGTTTTTCAAGTAGAATTGCAGCACACCAGTAGGTTTTTAGAGATGAGTTGTAAATATTTGTGTATGTGAGATAAAACAGTGTCACTTTTGCACAGATAAGTCAGAAATACTTTATTAATCCCAAAGGGAAATTAAGTTTCGTTCTAACTCATCATCCTGGTTTCATTAAAGAGTTTTAAAGATGCTGATACCTGTGGGCCTCCATGGGACCCTAAGCAAAATTTGGTTTGAGGACCTCTATTTCTGATAATAATGTGATTTACTGCAACCAACAGTCAGATGATCAGATCACTCTGACAGCCCTGCTCACATTATCCTACAAAGTATATCATCAAACTCATTTTCATTTTGGGCCACATCAAGCTCATGAATGTTCTCAACAGGCCGGACGTGGCAGAATTTATTGATAAAACTTCCTAAACAAATTAGTCAAATATAACTTTATCTGCATTCGATGACTAATAAGCACCTTGATAACAGTTTACCTGTTTTAACTGTGCTCTAGAAATAAAGTTGACTTGACTTAAAAATTAAATATTTTATGTTTGAGTAATTTGGGTTTATAAACATAAAAACTGATTTAACTGATAAAGTAATGTTGAAGCACACAACTGTTATCTTGAAGTTCTGTTTCTGAGGCCCTCTGTGTAGAGAGCCACAGAAAGTTATGCATGGCGGGCCAGATTTGGCCCATGGGCCTTGAGTTTGACACCTGCTATATCATTATAAAAATATTATTGTTAATAAAAATCACAATTTTATAATGAAATTGTGTATAATAGAATCATAGAAACCATTACCAAAAAAAAAAAAAAAAAAATCCACTTGGTGGCCCCCGGGGCCCTAAGCAGCCGTTTGCTTGGGCCGGCCCTGGCTGTGGGCCAGAATCTCTTGTAGCGGTCTGCCTTACTGCAGATCTGAAGAAACTGGCTGCAGATGTTGATCAGTCTAATTGGACTTAGCGGGCTCTCGGTCTTCTTGGGCCACTGGATCGCCTGAATGTTGAGTAGAACTCCTCCATGAATGATGGTCACGTCTCCCAGATGGTTGTTGAGCTCCTCGTCTTGATGAATGCAGCTAGCTGCAGCTTTCAGGGGGACAATGCTGGTCTTCTTCTTGTCATGAGTCAAGTTTCCCGCCAACTCCAGGACTTTGGCGGTCAGGTACTTGAGCACCTCCGCCAGGTAGACAGCAATGCATACATGGCGCCTCCTTTTCAACTCATTTGGGATTTGGGGCTGTCGTTGAGGCATTATTGGATCTTTTGAAATGTTAATCAGCTGCTCCCAGTAGTGAAAACAAAACAAAACAAAAAAACAAAACAAAAAACCCTTGCTTGTTGTCATGGTTACACATCACAACAAATGTCCAAAAGTAAAAAAAAAGTTTCAGTAAAAATCCTTCCAGCTGCACAGCAGAGGAAACATTCATCTGAAAATACTCAATTTACATCCATAAAAAGAGGAATTAAAAGTTTTCAAAAGCATCATCCCAGAATGAAAGTAACAGCTACTCCAACATGCAGCCAATTCTAAAACGTGCTCCAAGTTCAAATGAGAAACGCTGCTGCATCGTTGCAAACAGAAAACAAGGACGCTTCTTAATTTGTTAAAACCTCAGAGCTTTATTTCATTCCTACTCCAAATGATGCAAGTTGGTCACATGGCTTCCAGCGAACAGAGCGGGTCTGAGGTGTTCTTCTCCCCGACTGCTCCAACTAATGTCAAACATGCTCTGCCGGGCGGCGGATCACAAGAATCCATCGTTTCCTTGGCAGCCACGGTGATGTGTTAATGCTTTACAACACATGAAAACTCAAAACAGAGGAGTAATGATAGCAGCTAAAATGTTTAACTACGTTAACACAGTCAAACATTAGTATTTAGTAGTGTTTGTCTGCAGTGTTTGTTCCTTTAAAGAATTTATAGCCTCGTATTTGTCTGATAAAGAAGTTTACACTGATGCCTCTGACATGGCCACGGAGGAATTCAATGTAAATGATAACAATTAAAAAAAAAAACACTTCTTTAAAACAAATTTACAAAATATAAAATTGCATTTTCCTGTATCGTTCTGGCAGCAGCCAGTCACTGCATGTTGGCGTTTTAAATCATTTCAGTCGGTTTGTTTCGCTACATTTAGTGCAACATCTTCCCGCGCGCCCTCGCGGGGGGGGGGGGGGGGGCGGGGGGCGGGGGGGGGGGGGGGGGGGGGGGGGG
>JARVGS010000222.1:29441460-29456320 GCA_031762315.1 Hypsolebias antenori | reverse complement strand
GCATGGCAGTCTACCGCTACCGGTGTATGAATGTGTGTATGAATGGGTGGATGGCTGGTACTGTGAAGCGCTTTGGGACCCCTCATAGGGGGCTGGAAAACGCTATAAGCTCCATTTACCATTTACATTTCCTCTCTCTGCTGCTGTCTTTATTTGCTCTACTCCACCTGTTTGTATTTGTAATTATTTACATCTTTAATATGTTGCTTTCAAAGTAAATCTGGACCTGTCATTCTATGTTTGTCTGTTTCTCCTTCCTGTCCTCTCAACCCCAGCCAGTCAAAGAGATGGCCGCTCATCCTTAGCCAAGTTCTGCTGGCGGTTTCTTCTTGTTGAAGGGAGTTTTTCCTTTCCACTGTTGCCTTTTGTGTTTGCTCAGGGTGGAAGACTATGACAAAGTGAAAAGTAAACCCAATCTGATGGCTTTCTTAGACAGATAACTTTGACTAATTGGCTTTTTTATGTATGTAAGTGTTTCTGTTCAGTGCCCTGACATGACTTCTGTTGTTACTTGGCACTTTATAAATAAACTGAATTGAAACTGAATTGAATTAGATTTGAACATGGGTAGACTTAAATAAAAACAGTACAGCAGACCACTGATGTATGTATGCATACTTTCCCAGCAGGCCCATGAGGTAGCTGGGGGTGTTTGGGTCCAGGCGTAGAGGTGGGACGATGACGTGAGCGGCAGCATGAGCCCAGTCCTGGTGGTAGTACTGCATCCCGTTCAGCACAGCGTGAGCCACTGTCGTCTCTGCGTGGACCACCTTACCTAGACAGATATAAAGAGAAAACTTCTCATTTTTGTTTGTGGTCATAGTTACTTTTTTACATTTTTATTGTACTGGACGGGTCACCCACCCTGCATCTTAGCTGCAGCAATCATGTCTCCAGCAGACATACTGGATATATTCACTAGGTAGATGGGACAGCGGGCCTGAAATCACAACAAAATATTCAGTAACCCATTTGGTACTTCAGGTAATAATCAATAACAGCACAAAGACAGCATTTTCTTTACCCGGTTGGCGATTGTGATAGCCCTGTGAGTAGCTTCAGACTCGAGCTGCGTTCGACAAAACAGAGGGGACGAAAAGTTAAATGTTTGACTTTTGAACCGTTATCACAGATTTTCATGCAACAAAACTGAAACAGGCTTGTGGTCATGCCATAAGAATTTATCCTTACATTGCTGAAAATCATTTGGTAAAAAAATGCTCATTATGTTTAAAATACTTCCAGTTTACTTAACATAATCAAGTTTTTACAGAACTGTGTTCAGTTAATGTGTGTTGTGTGTATAAAAATAACATTTTTAAATAATTTTTTCAAAATATATTTTCTGTTCAGTGTAGTTTTTAACAAAGCAACATCTACATGACTTATAGTTACTGTAAATAAATAACCTCCTCTGGTCGGCTGATCTCTATTCCCTCTGGCCCACTGATGCCCAGCTCCAGAGCCTCTTTGGCACCCTAAAACACACACAGTCAGTCTGGTAAAAGCTTCCTTTGCTTTGCATATGGAGCAGATCAAAATACTGTTTCAGTCTTTGAACAGAGGTTTAGTTTATGGAAGCATTGCAGCAGTTTTTTCTTGTTCTAATGTTTTTTTTCTTCTAATGAATGGATAGTCATTTATGAGAGTTTGCTGAGCACCTCTGCCACCAGCTCTCCGTTTTCGGCGTGGACGCGTGCAATGGCGCCGATGTCCTTACAGGTCTGCAGCGTCTGATAGAGCTCTGAATCCCGAAGCATCATCTGGTCTTTGTAGGCCATGAACATCTGGAAGGAGTTCACTCCATGCTCCCTCACCAGGGCCTCCATCTCATTACGAACCTGATCAAAGGGGAAATCAGAGGTTTCTCAGGAGCAACACACAGATACATAGTCAGAGCTTTGATTCATTTTTGCATTTTTGGTAAAGTGCATTAGGCTGTATGAATGTGGTCACTGTAAACTGTGCGTGTGTGTGTGTGTGTGTGTGTGTGTGTGTGTGTGTGTGTGTGCACAGGGGTATGTCTGCATGCGTTTGTTATATGGGGCATGAAATGAGCTTGGAAAGCAGCCAGAATGAGATTACTGGATTTACATTGATGTTTATCACAACCCTACAGGGACGTTTGTCGTACAGAAAAATCAATTTAATACGTTTAAACTGAAGTGAACGAAAATAAACAGTAAATAATGTTACACTGCACAATTTGTAGGGGCAAAATATGAAAAAATAAAAACACTTTTGGCAGAAAGGTAGTTCTTTATTTATTGATCATTGATATTGATTAATTTTTAACTGAGTTTTTTTTAATTGCAAATGTTACAAATCTTTTTGTCCTATATTTTCATTTATTCTGTTCTTTTAAATGTTGTATGAAGAACATGAGCAGTCAGAGATGGTTTATCTTTTCCAAACACAGAATAAATCATCCGGATTACACAAAGATTTGGATTGAAACCAAAATTTTATCACTTTTCAAAGGCTCCACCTCCAGTAAACTGTAACTCGATATTTATGAGCCATCCTGCAAACACACAAGTGAGCTAAATCTGTTAGTTGAATTATCAGACGTGCCAAAAACAAATAAATCAACAACTAAGACGCCAATAAGAAAAGTAATTTTAATAGTAATGGAGGTTAAAATAGTAAGTTGAGAACAAATTATTCAGCCACAATTTTAAAAATTCATTAAAGCTTTATGTAGAATCATATTTCTGTCACAGATCGTTTAATATATATATTTTTATATTTCCTTTGCTTCAGTAGCGTGATCACAGGGAAGCTGGCATCCTGACATTAAACATTTTTTGAGCTGTAATAGCATGTGACACGTGCACACAGCCAGCAGATGATACAGTGCAGACACTGAGGCCAAAGGCTGAATAACTCAAAGAATCAGTCTAACGTGTCCACTGAGCATGTGTATTAACCCAGTTCCTGTGAGGCTTTAGGTCAGCGTGCATTAAATTAAAAAAAGATCTGGCTGCTTTATTCAGGGGAAAAAATATTTTTGAGTGAAAAGGCAAAGAATGAAAAGTGTTTCTATTATTTTTATGCCGTTTATTCATTCCTGCACATTTGGTCCAACTAGTTTAACAAAGACTCTTACCAGTAACACTTTTTTGCCAACTAGTGACAATTTGCCTAACTAGTTGGAGCACAAGTTATACTAGTCTGACATTTTGTGGCACTAATTAGTTAATGACTAATTGGCTGGTTTTGTAACATCTGGTGGAACACTGGACCAAATTAGTTGATAAATGTCATACATGTTAACTAATAACCATCAAACCCCCTTTTATGTTAACTAATTAACACAATCAATGCCATTTAGTCAAGTAGTGACTGTCAAATGTGCAAACTGGTCAAGTAGTGTATCTAAACATTTTACTAGTTGACTGGTAACTTATGAAATGCTCAGTAGTCGACACAATAGTGCACCTACAATGTTAACTATATGAGTAAGGAACGAACCAACCAACCAATGAATCAATGAACAAACAAACCAACCAACAAACAAAAAAAAACAACCAACCAATGAACAAATGAACCAGTCAACGAACAAATGAACCAACGAATCAATGAACAAAAAACAAACAACAAACAAAAAAAAACAACCAACCAATGAACAAACGAACCAGCCAACGAACCAACAAACCAATGAACAAACAAACCAACCAATGAACGAATGAACCAGCCACCAAACTAACCAACAAATTAACCAATGAATCAACAAACGAACCAATGAATCAATGAACAAACCAACAAATGAACCAATGAACGTACCAACGAATCAGTGAACAAACAAACCAACCAACCAATGAACAAATGAACCAGCCAACGAACTAACCAACAAATGAACCAACAAATCAATGAACAAACAAACCAATGAATCAATCAACAAACCAACGAAAGAACCAACCAACCAACAAAGCAAGCATCCATCCATCCATCCATCCATCATCTTTACCCACTCCATCTTTTTCAGGTCATGGGGGTCACTGGTGCCCATATCCAGCAGTCACTGTACGAGAGGCAGGGGACACACTGGACAGGTCTCCAGTCCATCACAGGGACACTCACTCTCTCACACATACTAGGGACAATTTAGAGTTACCAATTAGCCTAACATGCATATTTTTGGTGTGCGGGTCCTAACTAGTGCACCTAAAACAGTCAAATAATTCAACTAGTGTACCTAAAATGTTTACTAGTTAACTGGTATGCCTTATGCCCCGTTGAAGCTTTGTTGTCTTTATTAGTGTAGTGTCAGCTAGTGAGGTCATTGATGTCTGCTAATCGACTTGAGGTATCTAATGCAAATTAGGTGTTGGAACAGAAAACAGAGCTTTTTAATTGGTTTTCCAGCACCGAGCTGCTGTCTGGTTCTGAGACAAAAAACAAAATTGAAAAAAAAAAAATCTGAGTTCACCGTCAGCAGACTTTGTGTGGCTCATATTTGTCAGAGAAAAGCTGACAATGTTTTACGACTACTTCCAGACTGAGGCTTACCTTCGGTCCCCACCAGGTCACCCCAACATGCAAAGCGTAGTCGCAGCACGCCTTGGCATCAGCCAGGGCCCGACACTTCTCGTAGGCGTCCACCAGGGAGCAGTGTTGTTCAGGCAGGACCAGACCCATCACCATGGTGGTGCCTCCCATCAGAGCCGCCTGGGTGAGGTGAGGTTGTGACAAGGGGTGAGGAAGGGGGGGGGGGGAAGGGGTGACACAGGGCAGACAGACTGATTAGAAAAGTGAACAATGGTTCCAGTATAAAGCACACAGGCACCGTTTGTTTGGTGACAATAAAACCTTCTTTTATGAGCTGACGTCTCATCAAACGGTCCATTTTTTACTGACTGGACACTGAGACTCATTGAAAACAACCAAGACAAGGTGGAGAAAGAAAAGAACACCTCTCCATTGCAAACACTGCTCGCAAAAACACAGCCGTTGCAGGATGATGTTCCTTTAAAAGACTAGAAAATAAAATAAATAAACAGTTGTCAGTTTCTGACATGAACTCTTGATTCTGAAAGAAACAGCTCAGGTTTGCACACATCTTAAATAAACTGAACTGAAACAAAATAAAAAAAATAAATGTTATTTAATGGCTTTAAGTATGTGCACCTCCAAGAAATCTGCACAACACCTGAGTACTTCTATTAAAGTGCATTTATTACTTAGAAAGCACATTTAAAAACAACACATCATAACCAAAATGTGGTACATTAATTATATAAAAGACAAAAGGCAAAAACAAACTAAAAATACATTTATAAAATATAAAAAAGTAATCATTAAGACTAAATTAACTCACAGTAGGAAGAAATGTGCTTAAAATAAAGAGATTTAAATCCAGGAAGTGAAGAAGCCTGTCTAATAGAAGGAAACTTGTTTGAAGGTTTAAGAGTCACAACAGTAAAATGCTCCTCTGAGCTTTAGCCTGGCTTTCAGGACGACCAAAAGAAACCGCTCAGATGATCTCAGTGCCCGAGAAGCAACATGAGGTTGAACATGGCGCCTGGTTTGAAACAATCTTTTAATGCAAGGTGAAAATAAAATATAGAATATGAGATAAACCTAAGTCATAACAGAACTGAAGAATGGGGATGTGAATAGAGCAGCGTGTCCGACTTGTCCAAATGGTAAATGCTCTTTTGTGTAACCATGACAACAGATACTGGCTCAGCCGTTTCTGTCGCATGTCCCCGCCCTTTTCTTCCTCCTCCTCATCTCTTCATCGAGCCCTCCGTTCACAGAGTCGAGCAGAGATATCAGAGTGAGGAACGACATGAAAACTGACTTATAACCATAACTGGAATATGAGCATAGGTAATTTTAAAACTTTATGTTTATAATTTGTTCCGTTTCCGTCTCCTGCCCCACAGACTGTCGTTCCTCATCCTACATGAACCAGAATAAAATCAGACTAAATTTAATTACTTCTGTGTCAGGACTTGTTTTGTACGAGTCACAGACGAGGCGGGACTATCTGGTTTTGAGTGACAGCTTCACCGGCCAATGAGCCTTCAGGTATCTCATTACCGTAGAAACCAGTCCGAACAATTTGCCGTGTCAGCAGTGGAGATGTCGGCATTTAGCATGGAGGCTGTGGCATCATCAATCACTGTCAGAGTATGCAAATGTGTGTGCGTGTGTGACTGTGTGTGTGCACAGGAGTGTGAAAGATCAGGGATTGTGGGACTTGCAGTCTGCCTGCAGGGCCTGAATTAAAATTTACTGCCAGTCTGCTTCTAAAAAACACAAATAATATGAGGAAGAGGTAAAAAAAAAAAAAAAAACAGCAAAGGAGCACAAAGACAAAAACTTGTTTAATATTTTATTGATTATCAGGACAGCATCAATATGAGACAGTGAATGTCTGATCACTGAAATGTTTCTATGCTGCTAATGTCTTCTTAAAACCTGTTACTATAAAACATCTAAACTTAGACCTTTATACATTTATAAAATGACAAATGTGCTACAAAGAATATAAATACCAGGATCAGTGTAAAATAAATAATTACACTTCAAGATTTAACTTTTCTTCTGCTTTTAAGTTTTCAACCTAGTTCTGTCATTACACAGCCTTTCAAGATTTAAGACAAGAGCCCTGATTTATCCATCCAAAATTAACAAATAAATCATGTATGTGGCCAAAGTAAGGAAATCGATACAACAAAAGCACAAAGAATGTCAAAAACCTTACGTTTCAGTTCAGAGGACTCAAACACAGGACGAGGTAGAGGTTACTTTAAATACTTCACTGACAAAAAGCAAAACAAGTGCTGCCAAGGCAAGAAATCCAGAAGTAGAACTAAACAGCTGAACAGAGAGGAAACTGAGGATAGGCAGACTTGAAGAAAATAATGACAACCTGACCCTAAACTGTACAAAACTAAAAAAAATACTTTGACTGAAATAACTAGAGTCTGCAGGTGGAATTTCAGGGAACGACTGGGAAACACAACTAAACCAAAACTATGAGAACAAAACCAGAGTACTGAAGAAATAAAGATTTTACACAAGAAATCCATTATGTGTCATCTGAAACCAACTCAAATCTAAAAAAAAAAAAAAAAAAACCCACAAAGTTGTAAGTGTTGTAAAGTGACAGAAAACCAGAGTTTAAAATAATGAAGTTTAGAGAACAGGAGAAAATTGTGTATGCAAACAGAACAGGTAAGGTGACTACACTTGAATTTTATCAGGTAAAAAATTATATTTCTCACATTTTTATGCTGATTTTTTTGCAGCATATGGATTTAGAAAGGTTATTTATTTTTCTTAGGACACAAATATTACCAAATGATACATTTCAGATTGGTATACTGTACACCACAAAACCCACTTAGACTTGCTAGCAGAGCACGAACCACTCTATTTAAGACCCCCAGTCATTATTGTGGAGATCATCTCAGGAACACATCCAGGAGATGAGGAGTGACTGAACGAGAATGAATGAAAATGCTTGTCTGTTGGAATGACAGAAGAAAAATTAGGCTGCATATAAACAGAATGAAAAATAAAAAATATGTACAAAAAAAAAAGACATACGTTATATAGTTTGCTTCAAGTCTAAAAGCAGTGAAGACTGTGGATGTATGAGATCATCTCTGTATGTTCACCTCAGGTAGAAGCGATCAGTGTCTGACAGATTATCGCTCTCTATCAGCAACGCTCACATCCTACATCACAGCACGACGCTTCACCTTTTTCCTCCCTTCATCTCTTCAAACTGCACGTAAATAAAATGATCTCTGTGGTGCCTTCCAGGACAGATGCTGCTCCGGAAATGTCAGATCAACATTCGGCTTCAGGCAGTTTGTATCCTAATGTTATGAACGTGAACAACAGTGACAGCTGATCAGATTTAACTGTTTTAATTTAGTCTGTCTTTATTTCCAGTACTAGTAATGATCCAGAGGAATGTTAAGCAACATAACCATCAGGACGTAGCAAAACTGTCATGATCTGTGTTTGCTTTATATTTTGGAGGTTACTCCTTTTGTTGTTTTATTTATGTCCTGTTTCATTATGTTCAGTTTACTCCAGTGTTTCCTGTGCCACCAATACTTTCCCTCAGCCAGTTTTCTTTCCTCAGTCATGCTCCTCTTCTCACACCTGTTTCTCATTTACATTAATATCAGCTGTCACCAATGACCTCATCAGTCCGCTTATTCTCGTCACTTTCCTGCAGTCAGTGTCTGGTTAGCTCTTGTGTTTTTCATTTTGTTTCTATTTGCTGCCCTCTCAGCATTTTCCCTCCACATTAAATCAGTTTTATTCATTGAGTCCTCGAGTACGACGGCATCCGTGGGTCCTTTACCGCAAAACATGGCAGGAGCCATTTAAAATCATCTGAGTTTTTTTTATTTATTTTAGCTTTTCACTTGCATACCATCGAATGAAAGTAAGAATGAAAAGTAAGAATGAAAAGTCACTAATTGTAAATGAAAGGTTAAAAATTCAAAGACACATTTTATTCTGGCCGTTCCTTCCATCAGTCTTTCAATCCCCCTAAGATTTGTGCATTTTTATTTAGACTTTGTGTGTTTGTGTTAAGCATTAAGCACTGTTATACAAACTGTCCTACTCCACAGAGAGGGGTGCAGCAGAGGAACAGAGGGGATGGATGGATGGATGGATGGATGGATGGATGGCTGGATGGATGGATGGATGGATGGAGGGATGGATGGATGGATGGATGGATGGATGGATGGATGGATGGATGGACGGACGGACGGGTCAACTGATCACCGGCTGCGTGCATCTCTGCACCTGCTGTCATTTTCGGTGAAGAGAATAACAGTATCTGCAAAAGTCGACGCGAGCAGCACGTTCTGTTAAAATAACATTGATCTATATTTTTCAAAATTATTCCAAATCCTAATTTTGCTTGTAAAACAAAAGCCGCCTAATTACATATCGGATCCCGCCCATTTCTGTCCAAATCACAGAGATGCCTGGTCCCTATATGTAAAACTAATCCCGTGCGAATAGGGCTAAAGTCTATAGCAGCATAACAAGCCAACCTTAACTATAGGATTTATCAAAAGTCCAGTCTTAAAACTGGACGATGTGTCAGCCTCATGGACAGAAACTGGAAGTTGGTTCCACAAGAGAAGAGCCTGATAACTGGAAGATCTTCCTCCCATTCTGCTTCTGGAAACTCTAGAAACCACAAGTAAGCCTGCAGTCTGAGAGCGAAGTGCTCTGTGAGGAAAATATAATAATAATAATAATACTTTATTTATAAAGCTGTTTAAAACAACCACAGCTGCAGCAAAGGGCTGTACATATAAAATCAAGAACATTTAAACACATAAAAAATAAAACGGTTGTCAAAACATTAAGATCAATAAAAACAGTACAGAACAAATTCAGTCCGTGCTAAACGCCAGGGAGTAAAAATGTGTTTTAAAAGAGTTTTAAAACTGGACAGTGAAGGAGCTCGTCTGATGGGAAGAGGGAGATCATTCCACAGTTTTGGAGCAGCAACAGAAAATGGAACAATAAGATCTCGACTATAAGATGGAGCTAGGTTGTTGAGGGATTTGTAGGTTAGAAGTAAGATTTTTGAGTGAAAAGCCCGTGTGGAGCCCTTTGGTTTGGTTCTGTTCACATGGGTTTGTGGTTCAGTGGACTTGGAAACCTTCCTCCCTCTTGTTGCATCTCTTTGTTCTGTTTTTGCGTCTCCTGGTTTCCCAAAGGAGATAAATCAGCAGTGAGGAGAGGCACCAGCAGGCTCGGTCTCCATGGCTGCCAGGGCAGAGTCTCATCACCTACAGGCCTCTTGAGGAATCCCCCCCACCCATTGGTGTCCTCTCTCCATGGCGCCGGTGTGCCGTCTTGTTTTTGTCCTGCTGTGCTAATTGTCATTCAGAACATACTACAGCAGTCAGAGGTTAACCAGCTGCACATTAAAGCAACCGGGCCTGTGGATGAATGATGTCGAGGCTCCGTGCGTGCAGATCTCTTCATCGGTGTAGCTTTGAAAACAAACAAAAAGCACAACAACAACAAAAGACGTCAAACTAAATGGCTGTGTCGTTTCTCTTCCTTTTCTTGTTTTTGGCTCTTTTGCTTTGACGTCATTTAAGGTAAATGTTTGTCAAACGTCAAAGTAGTTTTTGTGAATACATAAAACAAATGTATAAAAAAAATTTTGAGAAATGGAAAGTTTTATGGTCGTGAAAAGCTTTACTGAATTACTTTATCAACAAAGAAAAGAAAAAAAAAGATAGAAATGAGAATTTTACTGAAGGCTCCTTCAGGAGCTGCTTCGTGACTGTGTCTGTGTTTGTTGGTGTTTCTGTGGACGCTCCTCTCAGCGAGAGGCGAAACAAAAGGACTCACGAGAGCGTGCAAAACATGAGGATCCACGGAGGACGAGAACTGAACAGCCTTTTAACTGTCCCTGTGTCCAAACGGTGGACGTCCAGGCGAAGACTGCGTTTTTGTCTCGCCTCGCTCCTGAGAGGCCTTTTTTTCTCATCCGACATCCAAACATCCGACAGGCGTCCATCACTGGTTTTACTGAACTAATAGGACGGGAATGCACTATTGATTGGTAAATGAAGATCATGAATAAAGTTCAAAACAAAAGACGAGTGTTATTGTTGTTTGTTTTTATTATCAAAGTTCATGCTCAGTAATCCAGGTAAACAATCCAACAAAGTTCTGTCAGGTCATCTGGACGGTTTCTTTTTTTTTGTTTTGTTGTTGAGATGTTTCGTCCTTCATCCAAAGGGCTTCATCAGTCTGAGGAGCCACAAACAAATTGAGTTCCATAAGCAGCACACTCCCATGGTGGGCTGGCCGGTTGGATGGTGATGAGATGTTTTCTGAGGCCCGCTGTCTCCCCCGTCTGCTCCTCTGAGGCAGCCATTGCCAAAGTGGTTCAGAACAAGCACGAACTTTGATGTTTTGAACCACTTTGTCAATGGCTGCCTCAGAGGAGTAGACAGGGGAGAGGGCGGGCCCCAGAAACCATCTTATCACCAGCACACTGGTTCATCCACTATATTAAGTGTGCTGCTTGTGGGACTGAGTTTGTTGTGGCTCCTCGGACTGATGAAGTCCTTTGGATGAAGAACGAAACGTCTCAACAAAAAAGTAATCGCCCAGATGACCTGACTTAACTTCGTTTGCTTTTATAATTACAGCTGATTTAGCTAATTAAATATCTGCAGTGTTGAAGGAACGTCAGCTTAAATTGAGCTTGCTGTCTCTAAACAGTCGAGTGGCATTGTGGGTAACGTAGACAACAATTATGGATGAAAACAATCGACTTGCAAAGACTTTTACTGTATGAAGTGAATCAGTTTTGCTTTTTATTTTACGTCTCTGTGCATTCAGTAATGTAAGCTTTTAAAATACACATTTTTTATCTTTTAGTTCATATAATCAATTCCTTGATTCTGGACTTATTTTATTATTAAATAAACAGGAACTTTCAGTCACAGTACGATGGTCAGAAACAGATGCTCAGCATGGAGAAAGACTTAAACGCTCGTTTAAAGTTGGACTTTTTATGTCTGAACAGGGTCTTTGATCATTTTAAAGGTTTTTAAAGAATCACACTTTACGTTTTAGGGTTTTTACAGTTTTTTTTCTGCAGAGTACTGTATTCAACTGATGGCTGTGGTACGTAAAAATGGACTTGTTTGACCACGAGAAGCCATGTGCCACTCACAGTTCAAACATTTTTAGGATTCGCTTGTTAGGTTGTCACAAAGCAGCCGTTTGATTGAGGCTTAATTTTCAGTCTGTTTCTGTCTGCCTCTCATTAACTTGACTGTCAGGGAGTGACAGACACCGGTATGTCGTTACCAAAGTGACCATATTACAGCAGCAGCTTTAAGGTTTCTTGTGGTCTTTGCACTTCTTATACAGTCTGCAGCTCAAATTGGAGGTGTTTGTTTGTTTGTAGCTTAGATTTTGACGAAGTTAATGTTAATTCATCTTCTTCGTCTTTTGTTTGAGCTCATCAAAGGAAATTTATCTGCAAGGAGATAAATGTGCATTTTAAGGAGCAAATTGTCAGTCCTCACACTTCTCACTCAGTTTTCAATGGCTTGTGTCTTTTATTAAACTGTTTGTTTTGTTGATGTTCAGTTTTTTCTCCAGCTGATCAAATCACCTGACTGATCAGTCGTCTGATTGCCACCACAAGTCAAACCCTCACAAAGACAAGCACTGCTGCGTTATAAATTCTCTAAAATATGCAAAATAAGTGGCTAAAATAAATTGTTTGTGAATTTTAAGAGACCATACACACCTGTGGCATAAAACATCGAGACAGAACCAGCTGAACACTTCAAATGTGGACACAGCTTCAAAATCAGCACATTTTTTATTTTAATAGTTCACAAGTTACATTTAAGTCCGAGTTTGATTGCAGCTGGTGAGTTATTTCATCCTTCAAATTAAAATACATCTTTATATATCTCTGCTGCAGACCCGTAAGAGCCGGGGTTTTGTTAGTTTTAGCCACGCGCAGCTAATTAGGTCGTTCACATATTTTTCAGTCATATTGTGGAGATTTTTGAAAAATGTTCCCATTCCGCTCTCGGGTTTGTTCTTTCCACTGTTCAGTATTTCTGAATCAGACGTAATTGGTGGTTGGATGGTGCGGTGAAAGTTCAGTCAGACAAAGTGAGGCCTGCTGCAGATCTGAGGACACCAACTGGCAACCAGTCTGGCTCCCTGTTGACTTCACACATGAGCAGAAACACACTTTGTACTGGTTTTCTCGTGTGTGTGTGTGTGAGATTTTTTTCTGCCTCCTCGTCCTCTCTGAATACTGTCGCATTCTGAATCTGTCTTTCTTAGAAAATCTGTTTGCGCCGACTGAAACAAAAACAGGAAAACAAATAAATGTGTGAAAAACAGAAATAATTGAAGGAACAAGTGAAAAAATGACAACAGAGGAAGAGACAAAGGATGTGGTGAATCTACAAAGGACTAAAACGAGAACGAAGGCAGCACACACTGTAACTCGTATAAAAAAATTGGTGTGTGTGTGTGTGTGTGTGTGTGTGTGTGTGTGTGTGTGTGTGTGTGTGTGTGTGTTTAACAAAGAAAAGCTCAGACGGTGTGCTCTCTGCGAACTCTTAATCATCTCTCTCCTTTTCACTTCATTTTCATCCTTTTTTTCCCCCACTTCTTTTCCTCCCAGCGCATGTGTCTGTGCCGTTGCTTTTAATAGCATCTCCATGGAAGTGAAGAGGGGTTGCTAGGCAACTGGCCGGCGTCTGAAACAGTGTTTGTTTGGCGGCAATGCTGACAAGACATCCTGTATGTGTGTGTGTGTAACACATCTGCAAACTCAGAGGTTGTGGGTAAAATATCACATCGCCCGTTTAGATTTGTTTGGATTTGAACCCCGAGATTAACGTGAAGTCGTCTTCCGTGCTCGTTTCTGGTGCGGCGAGGAGAAAAACATCAGACTCGGTAAAAGATATGACATCATAGGCCACAGTGGTGACACCCAGAGGAAGTCGTTCATCACTGCAGACGCCTTTGTCTGATCATATGATCATCCATCATCTTTTACCCGCTTCTTCCTTTTCAGGTCACGGGGGTCACTGGTGCCCATGTCCAAGCAATCACAGTGTGAGAGGTGGGGACACCCTGGACAGGTCTCCAGTCCATCACAGGGACACATGGAGACAAACAAGATAAACAGCCATTCACTCTTTCACTCACATCCAGAGACAATTTAGAGTCACCAGTCAGTCTAACATGCATGTTTTTGTTCTGTGGGAGGAAACTTGCACATGCACGGAGAGGACTCCATTCGATTCGATGGATTCGATCCAGCGACCTTCTTGCTGAAAGGCAACAGTTGAGATGAGGGCGAGACTTACGACTGGAAAAAAGCAATTGATTAAAAGTGAGCAGGTATGAGAAGCCTTCAGTTAAAACTTGTTTTGCTTCTTTATGAAACACTTGGTGTGACGTTAAGCGTTCTGAAGGCATCATGTTTCTAGTGGGGCTGATTTTCTCTAATGTGCTGGAAGATCAGAAACATCTACCGGTACATGTTTCTTTAAAAACATAGTGAGATTGTGACTGATGTCTGTTCTCGATTACACATGTGCAGAAGTAGCTGATGCACGCTCCATGATCCAGATAAATGGATCAAGGTTGAGTCAGGCCCTCTGGATGGATTCTTCTGTGTTGAAACGTTTCATCTTTTATCCAAAAGACTTCTTGTAGGAAGAAGTCCTGTAGATAAAAGAACCCATCCAGAGAGCCTGACTCAACCTTGTTAGAACGAGTGGAATTGTTCTGTCGTATTACTGCAGTGCAGCAGAATGTTGGAAAAATACGTTTCTGAAACAATACACATCTTCATTATGGTGTCTCTTCATTTGTTCAAGTCACAAAGCGCATCTTCTACTTTTCTCTCATCAGGTGTGTGATGTTTTAGTTTCAGTCAGTAAATCTGTTTCAACTTGGATTTAGCTGGTAATTTAGTTTTAATAAAACAAAACATTTTAATATCACCATCAGGATTATCTGGTGCTTCAATACGTGACGCTACGAGAAGAAAAAGTAAAACTCGTGAAATTTTAGTACAAGAAAACCTTCTGCTTATTAAGTTGTTTTAATATCTTAAAGCAATCTCAGATCATTAAAGTCAGGGTTTTCTGAGAGGTTATGAACCTCTTTTAAGTTATCATCGTCAACCGCGCATAACATCATCAAAAGATTCAGAGAATCTGGAACAATCGCTGTGCGTAAGGGTCAAGGCCGTAAAACTCTATTGGATGCTCGTGATCTCCGGGCCCTTAAACGTCACTGCACCTCAAACAGGAATGCCACTGTCAAGGAAATAACAGAA
>JARVGS010000222.1:29420929-29441360 GCA_031762315.1 Hypsolebias antenori | reverse complement strand
CCCCCCGCCCCCCCCCCCCCCCCCCCCCCCCCCCCCCCCCCCCCCCCCCCCCCCCCCCTCATCAGGAATGCACATGGGCCATAGCCATGGCAACATGGCCAGCACAGGGACAACACAATACCACCATGGTCACGTGCACTTATTCTCCCATACAGGCAGAAACTGTCACACTAGGAGCAGGGGGTGAGTTGCCATGGCAGCAAGGGGGTCGGGTAAGATTTCTGGTGGTGGGGGGAGGCTGGCATACAGACAATTCAGCTTTCCTCAAGCTCTTCTCAACACACTTGAGTTAGAGCCCAGGCTTCAAGTCACTGAGCGACAGAAGCACGTTCCCTGCAGGTAACATGACCTGCAACAACAATGAAAGACCCAGACCAGTTCACTTCATCGGCTGGAGCGGCACAGTTCGGTTTATAAGTCGTGGTGGGGGTTTGTTTGGCTGCAACTGTGGTCCAGTCTGAAGTACTTACAACATTTCTGGGTGGACTGCTTTAAAATTCAGTTACAATTCTCACTATTCACTCACTTTAACCTTCAAAATAAAACACAAAGCTTTGAAAACGAATGGAAACTGTGTTGATGGATTAACGAGCACGATTCTTATGTATCTGAAGAAATTACTATCAAACTAATAAAGGTTGAATGAATACTGTAAATGAAATGAGATTCATGTTAGCTGTACTGGGCCTTAGCCTCCAGTAACAACAAAAACAAAGTGAGGCAAGCCCAACACAAAGAGACGAAGACAACCTCCAAAATACACGGAGCAGTGTTGTAGGCTGCAATTAGGCTTCCTTTATGAATTTTAAAGTCTAATAATTAAAATATGCATCTCCCCCGAGTCTTAGAGGACTACTGGAAAACATCCAACCATCAACTGTAAATAGATTAACAAATTAGTACACATTAAATCAGAGTATGTAAAATTATTTTTACCCTAATGATACAGATCTAAAATTGACTGGACATCAACTTATAAGGATTTTTTTTTTTAACTCATATGGCCCAAATGTCAGCACCCAAGTGTAAAGGATGAGAGTTTATGATTCAAGATGATCACTGGAGCAAAAAGCAAAAGCAGGCTGAGCGCACCTGTGGTGGTGCCGTCTCTTTTTGAGGACAGCGCTCTGAACACGTCAACATTTACGGTAATAAAGTTAGATTTTAGATGCTAAAGTCCTGGGGAGGTCGAGGCGCAGTGCGGAAGGAGGGGGTGGGGTGATCAGTTCTGGGATCCCCCCTGGCTGTAGTGAATTGGTCACGTGAGAACACTTGTGTTGAATAAGTGGGGGTTTCATAATGCATTACGTCGTCACCTTCAGTTAGGGTAGAGAGGTGTCCTCCTCAGAAAACAGTCCAGGAAACAGTGACTGGTGCTCTCACCTGCAGTCTGTCTCTGAGTTGGGAACACATGATCACCTGCAGTCTGTCTCTGAGTTGGGAACACATGATCACCCGCCGTGCATCAGACAGAATGAGCCGCCCTGCTCTGACTGGGTCAAACTGTGGCTCTGGTTCTCTTTGTGTGTTGAAAGCAGCGTCAGTTTAATCCCTGCGTCATCTTTAGACTGGACGGCTTTAACAAGACCACAGTAAAACAACACGTTTCATTTTTAAAGACGACAGAAATCTGTCGCGACGACGGAGAACTTTAATCCATGTTGTCCACCAAACAACCTTGAGGCTAGATCAGGTTGTCCGAGACGAAAACAGGTTGACAAACAGAAACCACTTCTGTCAACCCCTTGACATCTATCATGACCTCAGGGTTATGCATATGTGTTTGGATGTGTATTGGAAAATCTAATTATTAATTTTGATCAATAAAACCTAAAATAAGTCAACTCAAAGCAGGGCTGTATTTTTACTAAAGAAAGACAAAGAGGGTAAAGATGTAAGTCTGTGAGTGACAGCTGTTTCTGATTTCTAAATGTATTTAATAATATAAGTATGCAGTGTGTGTGTGTGTGTGTGTGTGTGTGTGTGTGTGAGTACCTTAGTGCCACTGTAGAAGTCATCCTGAATGCTGGCGTTCATAAATGTTTGCTGCAGATGCACGCAGGTGTCGATTCCACCAGGCAACACCAGTTTCCCTGTAGCATCGATCACCTTGGCTCCACCAGGTATCATCAGCTCCTTTCCGACCTAACACAACACAAACGCACAACTTCAACAATTCAATGTGTCAAAGTTTACAAACCAGAACTGCTTTTTGGACCACTTGTAGTTTTTACATAAATCTGTGTCAGTGAGAAGGGTCAAGTGGCTTTGAGCGACCCAGTTGGAGTGTAAAGCTGTGGGAATCAACCAGTTGATGCTCTACAGCTTTGGTTCAGTCTCTGGAACTGCTGGATTTCTAGATGTCATGATCCATTGTCCCAGTGTTTAGTTTTCTGTCCTGGGGTTTCTTTTCATGTTTGTTTCTTGTGATTTTTGGTTCCTGGGTCTCAGTATTTTTCCACAGTTACCCTCTGCTCCTTGGTCCTGCCACGCCCACCTACACCTGTTCCACGTTCGTCAATCTACTAATGTCCTCTGCTCTCACTGTTCTTGTCAAGAGTTTTATGCCATGTCTGATTCTCCTCAGTGTTCTCCATAAATTGTTCTGAGGTTTGTTTTGCTGCCATGTCAGCATTTTTGTTTCTTGTTTAATAAGTCTCAAATTGTTTTTTCCTCTGAACTTCTTTTAGGTACTCCTGGGTCCAATCTTGAGACATTGTGACAGATAATTACACCCAGACATCCCTCAGAAGATGACTCTTACTTTTGCTACCACTTAGCCTATTGTTGCATGAAAATGCCTTCTTTACATTTCATGGCATTATTCTTAGTTTCTAGAAATAGAATAGACATTTTGTGAAATTGTGTAAATTCAGCAAATAAACCATCTTAGGTCTTAAAAGCATCGTGCCACATTAATATCTTAATGTCTTCTTGATTTATTTAATCCATATTCAAAACATTTTTTCACATTATTTCATACCTTTTTTATTTTTGGTACTGAGTACATTAAAACACAACAATGTATCTATTGCAAACAATTTTTTTAAATACAGTATATAAATTGGAACTAAAGTTCTGATTAAACTTGTATATAACATTGATCTGTAAAAACTGAAACTACATAAAAAGCTCCTGTTTCAGTAGATCGTCTGATTTCTCCAGGTTTCTGAGTAAAATGCTGCTTCTTCTTAAAATAAACTAATTATTATCACCATGGCAACACCCTGTATGCTAATTATAGCGTTCACAATCCTTGAGTTCACCAAGTGGTTAAATCTTTAGAATCGTGAGATGTGAGTCATCCCAACAGCTGAGCCTGGACAGAGAGAATCTGTCTAAAAAGCTGAGTTCAATTCAATTTAATTTAAAAATACTTTATTAACTCCAAAGGGAAATTAAGTGTTGTCATAGCTCATCATCCTGGTTTCATTCAAACAAACATAGTTAAATAAAAGTAATGAAACAAATATAGTTTGATTTTTAAAGGGATTATGAGCTGATTTCATAGTGATTGGTTTGAGAGTGTTGTGACGTGTTCACCTGTTGTATGATGCCGTTCTCAATGTAAACGTCTGCTTCCTGTGTGAAGTCATCATTGACCACCTTCCCTCCTTTAATGAGGATACGCATAGACCCCATGTTAGCAGCCATAGTCCTGCAGGGAATAAAATGAAATAAATTCAACATTTATGACAAAAATGTGGACAGTGATGTACTAAAACACACTGTAACTTTTCTAGAATGCGGTGAAGTTGGTAAAGATGTTTTTTTTTTTTAATTTAGAGCATTTCACTGTGACTAGGCTGAAACAACCACCATAACCTCTTTCTTACATGAAATTTTACCCAGATTGATTTTCGTAAACTTGAGCTTTAAATTCAAAATATGTAAAGAGAGACAAGTCAAAACTAGTAAACAGTAACAATTGTTGTCGTATTGATGTACAGTAGTCCCTCGTTTATCACTGGGGATCCGTACCCTGAAGACCTGCAATAAATGAAAAACTGCTAAACAATGTTTCTAAACTCCAAACACTCTAAAAGAGACAGAATGTCATGATTTCAGCTCCCTGCCTCCTCCGCTCTTTGCCACCTGCAAGTGCTCTTGGCCACGCCCACTTCTCCACTCTGCACTGTGAACAGCTGATCAGCTGCAGCAGGAAGTTTACCCTGCAGTACAGGCTGCACAAAGGTGCAGCAGGTGCTAAATAATTTTAAATAATTTATTTTACATAAAAATTCCACACCTATTGTGTGGCTCATCCATCAGTCAGCCGATTGTGTGTCATGTTCAGTCTTATTTTGAAAAACTGCGATAGAGCGAGTCCAGAATAAACGAACTACGACGTAACAAGGGACTACTGTACAGACTTAATAGGCTAAAGCCACAAAAATGAATGTTATAAAAAACTTCATGTCTCTTTAAATACCGTGTCATTTTGTTTGTTCCTCGTCCGTGCATTGTGCCTTAGTCATGTTTGTTTTTAACTGCGAGTTCTTCATGAGATTTCCACTTGTGAATATTTTTGCTGCCTCGTCAGCTTTTTGCTGTACCTTTGTTAAAATTAATTAAATCTTTTTATAGTTGAGCCTTTTTGAGCTTTGGCTGTTGCATTTGGATTAAATATCCGCACCAATCATGATACTTTTTGGTTGTTTTAGACTACGAGTTTGAAAACAAAATGTCCTCCAGCTGTTGGTTCTTTAGGCTTCTTGATCTAATAAAAGTGATCATGTAAAGGCTTGAGTAAAATCTTTAAAACAATATTCAGCACAAAGATTCATGAGTGCGTTTTAAGCTACACATCCAGACTTTTAGTAGCTAAATACCAGTATTCTGCCCCTGACGAGGTCAACAAATTAAACTATTATTTCTGTGTATTCTGCATGAACGGCTGCATGCTAAGTGTTTGATGGTGGAGCACAATGGGCTCACAGTTACACAGAAACAACATCAAGAGACGGAGGAGAAAAGAACGAGGGGGTGGGGGGCAGAATGATGACAAGAGAAAATATATAGAGCCTGAAATCTGAACCCCAATGAGACACAATGAACCCGACTCATATAAAGAAGTGGAGAATCACAAATTAATTAATTAAAACTTGTTACAAATTACAGGAAGTTTCTTTATTAATTTGAATAATTAAGTTGCACAGCTTAAAAAGAGAAACAAATGAAAAATAAGTTAAAATTCAGGTATTTTGTGCGGTTCATATTCAAAAGCTACTAGCTTTAAAACCAAAACCTGAGTCAACAAATGTTCTTGTGGCTCTTTAAACACTTGTACTCATATCATCAGTTGAGACTCCACCAATAAGAGGCTTCGCTTTCAACCACACAGGAATAATTCAGACTCCAGCTGATCTGAGGGAGGACTGGGGGAAAGACATTAACTATTTTTTAAAATGGTTGTTGATGGAAACTAGTCCGCAGAACCCCCAGGGCCCAGCAGCCCCAACAAAAGATTGGTTTCCCTGGAGAAAACGTCTGAGCACTTTAGGAGGGAAAATATGCAACACACACACATACACACACATGAAGATACTTGCATACACAAACACAGACGAAATATAAGTCATGAAAATTGATTTTAAACTTGATACATCAATAAAATTCACTCCGACATTGACAATACTGTCTATCAAAGACTATTATTATTCATTACATTTCAAACAACTGGAAAGTTAACAATGACCGATTCTGCATCAGTTTTAAATGCGTGATCATTTGGGAAATTGATATGGTGCGACCTGTCAATCAGTCAAGTAGCTCGTCAGCAACTGACTAATTGGTGATTGCAAAATGTCCCGTAGCGATACTCTCCTTACCTGCAGGAGCTGCACCCCCTTGTCCTCCGACAACATTGTCAGATTTTTGCATTAGCAACGCTTTGTAGTCATAGAGATTTTGTTAAACACCATTGAAAAAAATGGTAAAATATTGATAGTGGGGAACATGCTATTCAGACAATGTTACCCTGAGCGTTTAGAGGGTGGAATAATTAATTCTCTTTCCAAAACCTAAACAAAGTCTGGAAAAATGTAAAAGATGGATAAAGGCCAGCGACCAACCTCAGAAACAGCTGAATACAGCGATTGATGGGAACTAACATGTTCGTCTGTACGAAGGTAACTGCAAGGAAATCCTCAATTTTCTGTCATAATCACATGGTATGCTTAACAGTTAAATTAAAGGTTAATGCTTAAAGCTAGTTGAGCTTTTTTATGTACTTGTTGCAACTTCTGCTTGTACAAGTTCAGTCTTTGTTTGCTACGATCAGTTAACACTAAACTGATTTTGTACAGGGCATTTAACAAGTTGTGCAATTTTAAATTTACACTGAATTTCACTGAAAGAAAAAAAAAGCCTCACCAGATCCCCCAGGTATAACACCGTGAGCTTCACTACCTCAGCCATTTTGTTTGTATGTCGGAGGTTAGCTCACCTTGCTGTAGCGTCAAATGCTCTCTGGTTCAGATATTTTGTACTGAAATACTCAAAGGGGTGGCACAGAGGTGAAGTGCGTAAAGCTATCGCCTCTCGGTGAGGTCACAGGTTCGTCTCCTACTTTCTGGGTGTAGTTTGCATGTTCTCACGATGCATGCCTGGGTTTTCTCCAGATACTCCAGTGTCCGCCCACAGACCACCATGCATGGATGTGAGGTGAACTGGTAAATCCAAAGGCTCTAGGTGTGAATGATTGTTTGTCTCCATGTGTCTCTGATGGACCTGCAACCTTTCCAGTTTGTCCCTTGCCCCTCTCACAGTGACTGCTGGAGATAAGCACCAGCTCCCTGCATCCCAGAAGCAGGTAAAATAAATGAATAGATGGATTAGTCCAAAATTAGAAACGGCCTCAACACAGATCTAGATTCTATTTTTCAGAGTCAGATGAGTTCAAGAGGACTGAAAACCAGTGAAGTTATCTCTATGTGTCTGAACACTTACATTATATAACAACAAAATGTGTATAAAACTTGTTCCTGATTCACTAGATTTAATTTGCCCAGACAAGAAAGAGATTCATTATGTCTGTTATCTTTACAGGATTCAATCCATTAAAACCTTCAAGGACCAAACTGAACCAACACTTTATTAATGTTTATCTACAGTTATTTTTGCTGCATCACGGAAGATTTAATAGACAGAAACACACACTTCCCACACACCCTATGACCAGCTGCCGCAACACACACAGACTCGCACAAATTGACAAAAGCCTCTCGCACAAATAGATGTGTGCAGTAGGTTCAAAAGTAGGTTCAAAAGGACACAAACATCAAATTGACACAAAAGTTCAAAAGTAGGTTCAAAAGGACACAAACATCAAATTGACACAACTCAGTGCTCACGCATATAAATAAAGAGAGCCACCCTAACTGTCCTGCTCTGTGAATGCAGTTTTTTTTAACGAGGTGTTAATGAATAATAGACGAGGAGCTGGGAGGAGAACCACATCAAAATGTCTCACTCACTGATTCACATCAAACCAAACAAACAAAATACAGCTCACTATAAAAACTGCACAACAATGAACAGAACTGCAGAGCTGAAATTTTTTTTTTTAAGCTGTTTCTGTCTTTTCTGCACTGGCTTTAATAAACGTTTGCACCATACTACAAGAAAACTACTTTGTGTTCTGCTTATGAATTAATTAAGTTTAATTTTCAAAAAACATACTTTTTTTTTTATTGCTTGCTGCTCGAAGGCAAAAAGGAGTATTGTTGCACGTCTGTGACTGTATTTCTGTTGGTAAAATATCTAATGACCACTGTATGGTAAAAAAAAAAAAAAAGGCAACTCAAGAAGTAATTATTGGATGCACGTCTATAACTGAGTGACTTTGGAGTCAGTCAACCTGATTTAAGATGGCTGCCACAGTCAAGTGATTTTAAAAACTACAAAAATGGCTGTAACTCAGTCAGTTTAGGAGATCTTGACCTGAAATCTGGCGTGGTAGCTGAAACGGATCCCCACCACTTCTTCTTTTGTTATTAACTGCTTGGAGTGAAATCTGTCTGAATGTTGGTAAAATATTTCATGAAGAACTTCACATTTGAAGTAGAAAATGACGTTATTTTCAGACTTTAACCAAAACAGCCACAACTCTGTCCCTTCCCAACAAAACAGACTCTTAGTCTAAAACGCTGGCATTGATGGCAGCAGGTGAATTGGATTTTTTTTTTAGGAATGTTATGCCTTTCATTCATTTACTGTTTATTGTTCAAGAACAAGTGTTCAGTTTTAAGAAATAATAATAAAAAAAAATCAAAATTTAAATGATTAAAATTAAAATACTGTACTGAACAATATAACAGTGTTTATATTTCAGGTTATTTTATGTCCACAGATGGACCTTTAGCAACACAGAGCATAAAACTGTTCAAACAAAAACTGAACAAAATGTTACAGTCGTTAAGACAAGGCAAGAAAAACAACATAAAACCAATTACAACAACAAATCATAATTTTATAGTTATATATGACAACAAAACTGCTATGGTCATTTTAAAATCTAGGTTTTTTTTTTTTTTAATTTAATTTTAGCTTTTTGTTGTTATGTGAGGTTCGTTGAGTTAAGAGTTGTGTATGAAATGTGCTGCATAAAAAAAGTTGCCAGTCAGTCTAGACATCAGAGACATGAACTGCTGTCAGAAAACCAACAGAAAGCAGAAAAATGTTATAAAACTTCCGGTCTGCAATAAGAACAAATAGAAAAGTTTAGGTATTTTGTTACTAAACTTATGTTTAAAGACAGTTTACTTTTGACAGAGTAGCTGCTGATATCCTCACATGTCTGTTTCTGCGGCTGTGAACGCTACGTGTGTGTGTGTGTGTGTGTGTGTGTGTGTGTGTGTGTGTGTGTGTTAAGTGAGAAGAAAGGAGGAGACAGCTGCTGACTCCTACTTGATCTGGGTAGTAATCGCCCAGGGGATGGACGGAGTGCACGGTGCAGTTGTGCGTGACAGCCAATACGTATATGTGAGCCATCCATAAGTGTGTGTGTATATGAGAGAGAGAGAGAGAGCGAGAGAGAAAAAGAGAGAGGTGTGTGTGTGTGTGTGTGTGTGTGTGTGTACAGCGCTGCTATTTAAAAAGCCAGAACAAATGAGCATCAGGCAAATTTACAGACTCTTGGAGATAAAAATAGACATAACACACACACACACACACACACACACACACACACACACACACACACACACACACACACACACACACACACACACACAGTGTATGAATGCATGTTGCCCACTGTCTTTAATGTCTGTGTTTTAGACTAAAATCATTTTATCAGCGTCAACAGAGATTCTTTATTGTCATTCGCACCACATGTGGTACATGTGGTGGAACAATATTATATACACAGGGTCCCAGTTACATCCAACAATAAAATGTAAAAAAAAAAAAAAAAAGAAAAAGTAATAAGATCTAATGAACTAAGATGATGATGAAATTATAGCACTTCTGGTCAAAGTAAAGAACGTGGTGCAGGAGCTTGAGCAGTGCAGATCAGTTTGTGCCAACGATGACGCTCAGCTATACGACCTCCTCAGATTTTAGCTCCATATCAGAAAAATGGAGTCATTTTTGTGTTGGCTGAGGTAAATTAGCTGTGGTGGCCATCTTAAAATTGATAATTCAGTTGAGATGTACACCCAACAATTACGTTGTACATTTCACTCTAATCTGTCCAGATAGTTTACTAACGGACAAACGCGCCTGAAGTTGGTGTCAGGTAAAAAAAAAAAAAAAAGTTGGTTCAGTGTGGTATTGTGAATTAATCACAGCTACTGCTGCAACAAATTTTAGTTCAAGGTCTAAAGTTATAATCGTTATGCAGGCCAGGATTTTTTGTTAGCTGTGGCAGCCATCTTGAATTGGGTTGTAAAAGTTAATAAGTTGTAGATGCACATCTAATGATTACTTTGTGACAGCTTCATTAAAATCTGTCCAGTGGTTATTATGAGTTATTTTTGCTACAGCCTAACAAACTCAATCAGACACATATTACTTCATCTTTTTTTTTATCTATTTGGGACATTATTGTCAAAGTACGTATATTATATTATTTTAGCAAATATTCCAATGCCATTACTCTAATAACATCTCTTTATACTTAAAGTTACATACTTTTGTTAAGACTGCATTAAATTATTTATTATTTATTGTCAGTTGCTATGGTGAAAGGGCAAAAACCTTTTCCCATTACTCAGTCTGATTGTCTATCAAGTATCTCATCAATAATAAATTTCTCTTACTGAGCAGCAGAAGAAGCACACTAAACTATTTGTATTGGGACAAAGTTAAACATTTCACCAGGTAAATATAAAGTAAAACTAAGGAACAGTGCAAACAATTACAAAGCTACAGCCATGACGTAGACTAATTTAACATTTTATAGCAGAAATAATTCAGACATCATCACATTCCAAGTGGAGGAGTTCAAGTATCTCTGGGTTTTGTTCACAAGTGAGGGAAGAAAGGAGCGCGAGATTGACAGACGGAATGGTGCAGCGTCTGCAGTATTGTGGAGATAGTGCTGGTCCGTTGTGGTGAAGAGGGAGCTGAGCTTTAAGGCAAAGTTCTCTGTTTACCAGTAGGTCTATGTTCCTACCCTCACCTATGGTCATGAGCTCTGGGCAGTGACCAAAAGAAGGAGATTGTGGATACAGACGGTTTGAAATGAGTTTCCTTCACAGCTGGACGAGATAGGGTGAGAAGTTCAGTTATCTGGGAGAGACTTGGAGTAGAACTGCTGCTCCTCCACATCGAGAGGAGCCAGTTGAGGTGGTTCGAGCGTCTGGTAAGGATGCTATGGGCGCCTCCCTAAGGAGGTACTTGGGGCATGGCCGACTGGGAGACCCCGGGGAAGACATGGAGACTACGTCTCTCAGTTGGCCTGGGAACACCTGGAAAAGATGGCTGTGCAAAGAGATGTCCGGGCCTCCCTGCTCAAGCTGCTGCTCCCGCAGCCCGGCTTAGGAACATTTATTTATTTATTATTAACATTTATTTAACCAGACAAATCCCATTGAGATCATAGATCTCTTTTGCAAGGGAGGCCTGTGACTGAAGGCAGACTTACATGCATGTTTTTGGTCTGTGGGAGGAAACCAGAGTGCCCGGAGAAACCCAAGCACGAGAAGAACATGCCACACAGAAAGACCCCAGGTCCAACCGGGGATTGAACCCAGGAGGAAGGACCTTCTTGCTGTGAGGCAACAGTGCCAACCACTGATCCATCGTGCTGCAGCAAGCAGAAGATGATGGATGGATGGATGGAATATCATATTCCTGACTGAGCACACCCCATATGCGATGCAATAGCTGCAATGGTTTATCCTTTCTGGACACCCTTGAAGATCCAACATCTCAGAGATTTTCAGCAAAAGACAATGGAGGTGAAACATTCACAGGAACCTCAGGTTTGATGCCCAGCTGCTCATAAATCTCCATGGACTGCACAGACAGCAGCCTGCAGGATGGATGATTTACATATGTCTAGATCACCATCATTCTGTGTTTCCATCAAAAACACAAGAGCAGACAAACCCCGCAGCCTGCAATACACGGTGCTTTAACGCACGATCCGCATTTAGACACGCACCACCTCTCCCATATTTCGTCGCCGTAAGGCACAAGATGCCTTTTCCAACACACCGACAGTCCCATTTTTACGTTAAAATCATTCATTTTGGCCCCTGTATTTAAAATAATCATCTGTATTTTCCAATACATTTGATTAAAATTAAGATGTCAGCGAGCAAATATAAAAAAATAATCGACAAAAGGCGAAATTTAACGGCTAGCTAGCTACACGAACGCTGCCGTCATGACAAACGTTAATGGACGATTATTCGATATAAAAAAATGACTCAGGTAAAATCTTAATATTTTAGGAACAGTTACCTAATTAGAACGAAAACCACATCGTGACAGTTTCATTTTTTTTTCATGTTGTGTTTTTTCCTCACCCTTTTCTTCACGGATTCCGACACCCTCCTCCTCCGGAGCTTCTGTCCGTTACCGAGCAGCAGCCGAGTGCGCGAGGACAGCTGGCACAGCGCGAGCCGCAGATGCTTCTTAGCCGACTGTCCGGCAGCAGCCAATAGAAACGCTCGAACAGGAGTAACGGAAAAGCGGACCAATCAGAGTGCAGATCTGCAGATGGGCGGGGTTTACTGTCGCTCAGAAGAAAGGGGCGTGACCCAGCAGCCGTCGGAAAAGTGTTGCATTCAAATGCTTGTGGAAATATTTCGAATGAAACCCAATTTTCACTGATTCTAGTGCTAAAAATAAACACACTAGTTTCAGACAGTTCCAGAATTGTGTTGTAAATCATACAAATTAATGAAAGTCAAACATAAAACCGTATGCTTGTTAATATTTGTTTATTTCTTGACGCATAATTTCACCAAAAGTTGTTCAAATTTCTATGAGCTCATAATATCTTGCTTATATTTAAACTTTAAATGTGTTGTATTTAATTTAATTTTGATTGTGACTAAATTTAAACATGAGGAATGGTTTACTAAGACAAAAACATATTTACTATTATATGCACATCTTCCCCCAAGAGAAATAAAAAATAAAAGAAGTCCAAACATTAGTTTTTGAGTTGGGTGACTTTAGAAACAAATAAACGCTGTCAACCTCAGAAAAAAAAAAATCACCTTTTGGTCTATGTAATATGTGTTTAGTTATATTTTATGCTTTCTTATCAGATGTGTTAAAGCAAATACAAAAACACATGCTATAAAATTAAATATTATAGTAGGGCTGTAGAATAATTTTCATTTTCTAACTTGCATTTTATAACTTTAGTTCTTAAGTTTATCTGTAAACATAGAGGAGTGCAGGTTAAAAAATATTTATGAACTAAATCAAATGGTGCAGTTTGAAAGTTTACTGTATCTGGCGTTGCGTTTACGAGTGATGGTAGGAAGGATGGATTGGGAGACGGATTGATAGATTGGGGCCTCCTACTCAGTACTGAGGGCGTTGCTTCGGTATGTCATGGTGAAGAAAGTTGTGTGGAAAGTTAAAGCTCTTGATTTACTGGTCTGTCCACGTTCCATTCCTTACCTGTGGTCATGAGGTTTGGCTCAAGCCCGAAAGAGCATGATCCTGGACACAAGCAGTCAAAATGAGCTTCTTTCATAAAAGTGGCCGAGCTCAGCCTGAGACAGGGCGAGGAGCTCCATCATCACATAGTGACGTAGAAATCTGTTGGTTTAGTGTCAACGTTTGCTGAGACTGAACAGGGAGATGACATCATCAACAGAGACAGAAAATGATGAAAAAGATCACACCGAATCACAAGAAACAGTATTTTTTTTAATTCACCGGTCATTTCTTACATAGTTCAAGTACAAAGTTAAAATGCCTTTTAATTAGTTCATATTCATACAAGAGTAAAATAATAATAGTGCCTTTTCATAACTACAACAAACTTAAATACAGTCATTGTAAAGACAAACTTGATTTATACTCCTAACAATATATTTTTCTGTTTTTTTTAGATAAAATTTTAGCACCTTTTGAAACGTCACCAGCTCTTCCTTTTCCTAAAAGCTCATCTTTCGTTAAGTCCATGAGATGAGTGTCTGCATGCGCCGCAGCGTTGTGTTTGTGGGTGTTGCGCGTGTGTTTGCTGTGTTGATAGCAGTGTTTCATTGTGTTTAGAGTGTGTATGAGTGTTTAAAATCAGCGCGTCGCTCAGCCTAAGAGCTGTTGATAGGCGAACAGATACGTCATCGCTGTGTCACCAGTCGCTTAGAAACGTCGACTCTTTCCCTCGTCGCTTTCGTCCCGCTGCGCTCTCAGACAGAAACGTGTTGAAATCAAACTCGGGATGAACCGGAATGTGCTTTTACGTCTTTATGATTACAGTACAGTAAATGTGGGAAATGTTTTATTTAAAGTTAAAGGTTCTTCATATCCTGCAGAGAAGTATGTAGTTCACGCTTTATTGTGTTAAATAAAAACTTCTACCGTATTTTTCGGACTATAACGCGCACCTTAAATCCTTTAATTTTTCTCAGAAATCGACAGTGCGCCTTATAATGGGGTGTGCCTTATAGTCTGAAAAATACGGTAGTTTTTTAAATTGATAAATAACTTGCACATATTTATTGAATGTGTCTTGATGGGAGCTATCAAAGCAAATAATTTGAGTGGTTTTAATTTATACATTATTCCACAAACACTGCATTACGCTCGCTATCATTTAGATTTTACTCTGCTAATATTTTGCCAATTGGCACAAATTTCAGAATTGGATGATTGAAGTCATACCTCTTTTAATTACTTTCATTTACACTAGTCTTTGAGGAATTAAAAAACAAAAACAGAATTAATAATTTTGAACAGAATCAATGTCTTGGAGGTATTTATAAATTATTGTACTTTGGAGAGCTTTCTTATTTTCATTATAAAGAAGAAGATTCCTCTGTAAATGCACCATTGCATTAAGACTAAAGCCTCTTCTTCAGTTTGCAAAAATGAACAAAAAGCAACAAATTAATGTTAAATGTCCTGATGCGTGCTCAATAATCCAGGTAGACAAATCTAACAGGCTGAAGAAGTTTTTTGGATAAAAGACAAAAAGTTAACAAAAAATAATCCATCCAGAAGACCTTGTTTGATAATATTGTTAAATAAAATCGTAAAAAAAATTAAATATACAGCGCCTTGAAAAAGTATTCATACCCACCAAACTTTTGCAGTTTGTGGAGTTACCACCACAAACTTTAAAGTATTTTACTGCAATTTATGTGATAGACTAACAAAAAGTGGCTCATAATTGTGAAGTGGAAGGAAAATGACACATTTTCCAAACAGAAATCTGTAGAGTGGCGTACGTTTGTATTGAGCCGCCTTTAATCTGACACCGAGCTAAAATCCAGAGCAGCCAAATGTCTTCAGACTTCATCTGATTTGTAAATAAAGTCCAACTGTGACGACTTTAATCTCAGTATAAACACAGCTGTTCTGTGAAGGCCTCGGACGTTTGTCACAGAACATCAGTGATAAATAGCATCATGAAGACCAAGAAAAAAGAGAATCAGACCTAAAGTAATTTTTTTTGTTGCCCAAGACAAAACGCTTCGCTCCGAACGCACCATCCCAAATGTGAAACCTGGTGGCGGCAGCACTGGACTTTTCCAAGGCACTGTATCTAACATAAAAGTCAGGCATTTGCAAATGTTTAAAGACCGACTTTACATAAATTAAAGTAAAATAAACCTTGTAAGTAAGAAAACGCACCATGATTTTGTAGTCTAACAAATATAAATGCAGTATTTTGAATTTGAACTGGTTTTGATTGGAACATTTAGCAAATGTTAGCTTTTAGCCTCTAAAACTGAGTGTGACGTGATTTTTGAGACAGAATGAGCTGTACCGTTTTGTCCCGTCTTA
Organism: Hypsolebias antenori; assembly: GCA_031762315.1. Lineage (NCBI taxonomy): Eukaryota > Metazoa > Chordata > Actinopteri > Cyprinodontiformes > Rivulidae > Hypsolebias > Hypsolebias antenori. The sequence goes on along the minus strand of JARVGS010000222.1, from coordinate 29,425,931 downwards.
TCAAGCATTGAACAGTTAAAATATATAATTTATATATAAAATAAATGAGGTGATGGTGAACGGTGTAACTGATCAAATTTGTGTTTAATCGAGCTGCTTGTAGATGTATTTTTATGGGGCGGCTCTCACATAGTCACATCATGAAATACAGTTTAGACGTGATTTATTGAATAAAAATGTGACTGTGATGGATATCAATATTGCTCCAGAGCTTGTCGAGTTGTCTACGTTTAAATTATTATTAATATCATTTGAAACACACCTCTTGATCAAACGTTTTGATTTGTCTTGTGGGCCGTAAAGCTCGACGGGAACGCCTCAGAGTCACCTGTGATGATGCGAGTTGTTTCAACTCGTGTCTGGTCTGAGAGCGTCAGGCAGCTCGTCGCTTCCACAACTTCTCCTTGGGTACAACAGAACAAGTCACTACACTAACTGCAATACACGCTTTCTCTAGCCTTTCTCTCTGCAGGCTGAGACTGAACTGAACTGAGCACCAACCTGGAACAGGACACACACACAATAACAGATTATTATTGTAATTATTATTACCATATTATTATTACTCCCTAATCTAACATGGAATCAGATTACACTGACCGACTGACATGCAGCACCTGATGGGGGACGTTAAGGAGGGATTCAGGTGGGGAGAGAAGGATGGAGGGGCGGGGTTTGGAGCACCAAGCGTCGCGGGGTGATGATGTCACACCTAACGTCGCCGTTGTCTTAATGGCAACAGGCGGCAGGTAAATAACACAGTGTGTGTGTGAGGACGGTGTAAGATTTACAGCACTGAGTGTGTGAGTGAGAGCTGTAAAAAAAAGAGCAGAGTTTAAAAAGCACCTGAAGGTTGGTTGTATGAACTGAGAGTAAACATGACAGAAGAAACCTGCTGGTTTATTGTTGGCTTGAGAGGCTGTTTGTGCACGTACAGTGCGTGTGTGTGTGATTAAAGAGTGTGTCAGCACAGACTGCAGGAGTCTAGGTGTATAAGCTGGTATCTGAGGAAGGTCAGAGGATTGGAAGGCTTCCTGGAAAAGATGGTCGTTTGAAGACCACAAGCACCAGACTGAAAAAGTTTTCTCAGAAGACAGCCCTGTGTAAATAAACCACACATCGATAAACGATGTCGCTCACGGCGTGTGTGTGTGTGTGTGTGATAGTTTACAAATGTATCTGCCTGACTGGAGGAGAAGCAGCTAAGTTTATCCCAGCAGACACGGTGGGCAAAAGGCAGAGTAAACGTAAAAAAAAAAAAAGGAAAAAGTTTGAAGTTGTGTTACTAATGAACATTATTTATCCAGATCTGCTTCAGCAGGAGGAAGTAGAAAACAGCATCGAGTAAAGGTCTGCCTCTGATTTCAGTGCACGTCATCGCTGTAACCAAAGCACGTGTCCATGAAGCAGTGTCTGGTGAATTATCCCACCAGGTGACAGGAAACAAAAGAGCAACGCTGGAGCTGAGGCACGAGAGAAGCTGCGCCGTAAGAGGAGGGGCGCGTTCAACGCTGCTGCCAAACACCGAATCCTACAAAGTCCTGTAACGTTTCAATTTAAAATCTGTTACAGGCAGTGCTGCTCTGCAGGTAGAAATGACCTCAGAAGACGAGTTCAACCTCGACTGGGTGGATCCGAACACCTGGAGCGTGGCTGCACACGGAGGCGTCCCTCTGAACAAGCACCGTGCACGTGTGCAGCTTTTAAAAAGCTAACAAGGCAGAGGTTTTAGATACGACACAATGCTGCGCTCCAGTGCTGACGTTATAGTTTCTGACTATCCCACGGCAGGAAAGAGACAGAGCACCAACACAACCAAGAGGAAACCAAGTATCAGATTGTTTCACAAGTTCTGTGGATCCTCGGCTCATTGTGAGGTGCTCTAGAAGCAGGGGACATACCGTATTTTTCAGAATATAAGGCGCACTTAAAATCCTTTTTAATTTTTCTAAAAATTGACAGTGAGCCTTATAATCAGGTGCACCTAATGTATTACCATATTTTCCGCTGTACTGTACACGTCGCTCAGTCCTATAAGTCGCATCAGTCCAAATATGTTTTTCATTATCACATTTTTGACCTTCAAACAGAGGTCAAAAGTGTGTTAGGAATTTTTTTTTTGTCTCCAAACCCTATGTGTCATTTTTCACCACTGTCCAACAGATCTCACTTGTAAATGAGTCTTCGAGGCTCAGTGTGACTTATCTGTTTAAATAAAAGTTGAATGAATGAATACAAAACAGTCCGTCGCAGGGCGTTTTACTGTGCGACACCGAGTATGCATATGTAAAAATTGATCTTTTCACTGACATGCTTTGCGGGTGCCTGCTTCGAGTCGAATCCGGTGCATGCGGACCTCCGCAGACTGAAGTACGCCTGAGTCTGTGGCAGCCTTTAGTAAGATGTTGGCTTCTTGGTTTATTTGTTGCTTCTTCTCAACACAGACCTCATAAAGTACAGTCAAAAGTACAAACCCGCCTGCCATCAGCTGAACCCCTCTTCTCCTCCTCGGGACCTGAAACAAAGTTAAAAATGAGTAAGAACCTTTAGCTCTTGGATTTAAATTCCCATGAAAACTTTTTTTTTTTTTTTTTTTAACCTGTACTCAGCATTAAATCCTCTTTCTTCTCCAACAGACAACTGGAGCAACCACCTGAACCTTCTGACTATGATTCACTCTTGTTTGATAAATCTTTGAAACCTTTGTGTCAGCTGCTCTGTCAGCATATTGAGTGGTATAATCTGTACTTTACATAATGACAAGTTGACACTTTTTAGCTTTAGATATTCTGGGGGTTTTTAGAGTATTTAAACAATAACAGAAGAAAGGTTTAGAATAATCTTGAGAATGTTAAAAGGAACCTTTTTTTTTATTTGTTCTGTGAAGTTATCATTAATCTATATTGTACCTAAAATAAAATAAGAATCCTCAAAATATTTGAGCTGAAATTATTGGACTGTTCTCTTGGGAAGACAAATGTGTGGGCCGAGATCAAAACAAATTTATGCCAATCTTTTGCATAATGTGTTCAATTTAAAAGCATCATAATTTCCTCTTTTTCTATGGAAAAAAAAGTAAATACTGCTCTTGCTTCAGTTACACATTCCTTGAATTTTTATCAGTAGTAGTCATGGAAAGGAGGCAATTATGTATTAGCCTGTGTGTAAAATTAACCACTGGGTTAATTTTAAGTAAACTCTCATAAATCATTGGAATTGCGTCTAACTGATTAACTTTTGGAGTCAACCTTATTCAACCTTAGCAGACATAAATATGACTCAGCTGTTGTTTTGCAAAGTTACAACATAAGAAATATTGATTAAAAAATATATCCAATCTGATTCCATATTAAACATTTACATTAATGCTTGTTCATCAGCTGTTTTCCTATTTCAGAATTACAAGTACATATCATTTCTGCATTCAGATCTATAGTAAACCACTTCTTTTAAATGGGAATCATGTGTATTTTTGATATAATTGTTATATATAAGTGCATCTCATGAAATCTGATTGCTTTCTTATGCAGATCATTTTTAAACTACTGCACATTTCCTTGAATTAGAGGTGTTTTTTATTTTATTTGATAATTTAATTAAAAATACATTAATCACACTTTGAAATCAAATTAGATTTAGATGTTTCAGATCATGCACCGATGATCAGTCTTTTTTAAAGCTGACAACTGATACTTTGCAACAGTGTATCTGAATAATTAACATTTTAAGTATTGTTGTATGACCTTATTTGGGCATCCAGTAAATGACAAGAACTTTCTTCAAATAATTTTTAGGTCGTAGTCTATCATTTTCCTCTCTGCTGACAAGGCAAAATGTTTTGGCCCTCAATGACTCAAGGATACAATGTCCTTTTTCAAGTCTGAGAATATTTAGTCAGGGGTCTTAAAGTCTGGCTCATAAACAGTAATAAGAGAAGAGGAGAAAGTATGAGTCTAATTCACTTGAAAGAAAGTGGAAGAATGGAGTCAGCTCATCAGTAAATAAGCGCTTGTGTGTGGACGATTGAAACGTTTGCAGCACTCAGAACAACAGAAGTCAAGTCCAGAAACAACCAGGGTGGACTCCATCTGCCCTGAGAGCCACACAGGAGCAGGCGGGAGCTCGCCGGGCCCAGGTGTGTCTCGTCCCACTAATCACCTGCTCTTCCTTATAATCACACCTCAACAAAACAAAAGCAGGCCCCCTACTGGTGGGAGGTCAGCACAGAGGTAACTCCAAGATGTTTCTGGAAAGTTGGTAGTTGCTTTTTTTCAAATTATTTTTAAGCTCATTATAATTGAACATTTAAGGTTATTTAGGTAGCCCGAAAGTTTTTAGAAAACACAATAACAACAATAAGTAACTTTTTTTAACACAAAATAAATTATAGAAACATTAATGCATTAAAGTGATGGAACAATTAAGAAGGGACATTTTGAATTTCCCAGTACCACATGTCATGGTGTCTCTGAGCAAGACACCTAATCCCTAAATGCTCCTCGGTTGCTTGCACAGCTGTCCACTGCTCCACCTGGGTGCATCTCAGGTGTGATGGGTTAAATGCCGAGAACTAATTTTGCCATTATATGGGAACATATGATGATGACACATAGCACTTTCTTCTTACTAACTTCCTATTGGTGGCACAGTGACTCAGCTAGTAGCTGTTGCCTCGCAACGAGAAGGTTGCAGGATCAAATCCCGGCTGGGTTTTTTTCTGGGTGGAGTTTGCATGTTCTTTCCATGCATGCGTGGGTTTTCTCAGGCTATTCTGGTTTGCCCCCACAGACCAAAAGCATGCATGTTCAAGGAGGCAACTGGAATGATGAAAAGCCCCACATGTTCCAGGACTAGATATAAACTTCACCTAGGACAGCCCAGGTGAACAGAAACTTGAAAAATACACTTTCTTGCTGTGCGGTGACTCCATTAACCACTATCCCAGCATGCTGTGCAATAGTCAGTTCAACTTTTTTTTATTTTATTTTATTTATTTTATATA
>JARVGS010000222.1:29248396-29264851 GCA_031762315.1 Hypsolebias antenori | reverse complement strand
AACTGAAAGATCTGCCTCCCATTCTGCTTTTGGAAACTCTAGGAACCACAAGTAAACCTGCAGTCTGAGAGTGAAGTTTGGGAAAATATGGAACAATAAGATCTGTAATACAAGACGAACAAAAGATAAAACGCAATAGGTATTTTGTCAGAAATCAGGACAATGATGCTGACAGTTGATTTAAGTTGAACATGTAACAATAAAGAACATTTATCTGTATCATGAAGTCATTCCTCTATCTCAAACATGCACGACCTCTGATCTCTTGGCATACTCATCCTGTGTTCCCCAAGAAAGGATGAAGTTTGGCATCATGGCCTAGTTTAGATCAGCTGTCTTCCTCTGGAACTCACAAGTCCCAGCACTCTGATTTCTTGTTACCTGCATACACAGTTTTCACAGTCATAACAAAACGCATAGATCTGACCTTACATTTCTCTGCTTTTCTTCTCATCTCATTCTTTGTCACGGCAGACCAAAAAACAAATAAATACAAATCTGGTTTAAAATAAAGAACTCAGGCAGACCCTCCCTTGTGCGTCTCTCTTCCTTTAGTCTTCTCTTTCAGTGTTTTGTTTGTTTGCTGCAAGTTCAAACTGAAACAAGTGGCTGCTGGAAAGGAAACAGCTGAAAGAAGATGAAGAATATTTACCATGTCCTGGATAAATGAAGATACACACCAGTGTATGCAACAAAAAATAGTCTGTGTTTCGCTCAGGATCAGCAGAACTAGTGAGCTGTTACTTTATAGAAATTATTGAAAGCAACTTTAGATGAGTGAATTTTCATTAAACTTAGAAAAGATGGCCTGCTGCCAACCTTTTGGGATACTCGAGCACTTACATTTTCTATTTGGTATCCAAGGATAAATGATTGCAGTATTTTTCAGGTTTTACTGATGTTATCTTAACAGTTTTAGAAACACCTGTCCTCCAATGCTTTGTGTACCAGGTTGATCTCAAGTGGGCAATAAAATCCATTAATGCAGGCTTCGACCCGTTTATTTGGGAAACATTTTATTTTACTCAAATAACAGCAACAATATATTAGCTAGAAAACCAATCTTTCCACACTAAAAAAGGAGATGGGCACCAGCTCCCCCACAACCCAGAAAGGAAAAGGGGGGAAATAACATGAATGGATGGATGGATAAAATGTACTTGTGTATAGGCCTGTCCCGATAACACATTTTGCTGGGCAATTAATTGTCTCAGAAATTATTGCGATAAACGATAATATTGTTTGAAATTTGACACTAATTAGTAATTTGTGTCAAACTTAAGAAATTTTTTTGTGTAGTACCTTTTTTCAACCACAAGATGGCAGTATAAGACTGTATGAACCAAAAGACGGATAGTGAGGGAGCCAGCAGCGTGTCTCTTCAAGAAATATGGGAGGGAGGGTGTGGTTTGAGTTAGTAAACAAGTTCTCAGCTTCTTTTTGCAGAGCTAAACAACTTTTTACATGATGACAAGGGTTTCAACAGTGAATTTTGGAGCTTAGATAAGACAGAGGTTTTTCCCTGAGGTCGGCCTGTTAGCTTAGCTCGTAGCTTAGCGTCTCAGATTAGCTGCTTTTAACGATCCAAAAACGCAATTTTGGACGGTTACAATGGATTTTAAAGTGAAAAGAGAAAGGGAGGGGTCAGTGAAGAGAGAGACACAAAGAAACGATAAAACCGATAAATGAAAATGAGGTTGATAATTTTCATTTATCATGCGATTAATTGATTTATTGTTTACTGAGACAGGCCTACGTTTGGTTGGTTATTTCTTTGTTGTAACAAAGCATCTTGATAATAACTTACAATGCTTGAAAGCCTGTTAATGTCCCTTTAAATGGTGGCACAAATCTTCTCTGTCAATGCCAAACAGCTTGTGGCTGTGTATGGTTCTTCCGCATGCTACCGAGTCTACACTTTGTTAAATTAATAATTTGTTAAACTCCTGATATGTCGTGTGTCTTAAGACTTCAATCATCAGGTCTATTCAGGTCGCTCTTGTAAATGAGTTCCTGAGGCTCAATGGGACTAACCTGTAGAAATAAAGGTTGAATGAATCCAATCTGATGAACAACTCCAAACCAAGCATTGGTCGAGAAGATGTGGAAAGTTTAAGGGTGCAACCCTCTGCTGCTCAACCCATGAATGCAAATCAGCCACAGTTTAAGGAGAAATAAACACAATTTACAGATATTGCGCTAAATATGGCGTGGTTGTTGTTTAGAGTCATCTGCAACACATAAGTGACATTTTGCAGTATCACATGAAATGGCGCGTAACATTCATTTCACGGTTCGAACTAAAGGGCACAACATAATATGAACTCACCGGTAGTCTACAAATCTGGCATTCCTTCAAGAGACTCTAGACCTTAAATGGCAGAAGCTGTTTTCAGACAAGATTTTATTTTGGTCCAGAATTAAGGAATACTCTTTACTTCTACCAGCAATCACACGATGTGAATTGTTATTTGCTGGATTTTTTTTTTTTTTTTTTAATTGCTGTTTGGTTCATGTCTTCTCTTTGATCTTGTGAGGAAACTTTGTGCTTATACATTTAGTTTTTGTTTGATTTGTAATTCAGAAAAGATAAAAGCTGAGGAAGAATGGATGGAGAGGAGAAAGAAGGAAGAACAATACTTAGGTGACCAGCAGTAACTCTTGGGTGGACTCACCTTGTACTTGGCGGTTAGCTGTTCGGTGGCTTCCTGCTCCTTCCTCAGGTCCCCCATCATCTTTTCCTTCTCTCCTAGAAGCCTCTGCTTCTCCTCAGTCATCAGGAACTGATCCTCTCTGATGGCCTCTTTCTCCTTCTCCAACCGCTCTTCCTCCATCTTCACGTATTCTTCTGCTTCCTTTTCCATCTCCCCCTCCTCACATTCAGTATCTTCATCTCCACCATCTCTTTCACAGCCCTCGTCGTCCAGTTGCTCCTTCTTCTGTTTGCTCCTCCACATCCTGTGGTTGAGCTGGGCTCGGAGACGAGCAATCTCCTTTTGGAACTCGCGGAGCAGAGCGTCTTTGGGGTCCTCGTTGACCCTGGGCTGGTTCTGAATGTTCTTAGCACGGTTGGCGTAGCGGAGGGTGGTGAGGGTTTCGTCGTAATGCTGAGGAGCCGGGCCAAGAGTAGCAACCATGACCGTCTTGGCATTCCCGCCCAAAGAGTCCTGCAACAGGCGGGTCAGCTTGGAGTCCCGGTAAGGAACGTGGCTGCTGCGTCCATCTGCCAAAGCTGAGATCACATTCCCCAGAGCTGACAGAGACAGGTTGATCTTGGCGGCTTCTTTAAGGCGCTCTCCCTGGACGCCGGTCTTGGCTTGGCGTTCGCTGCCAGCCAGGTCCACCAGGTTGAGGCGCCCCACTCGAATATGTTTCCTCCCATCTGGTCCAGGCTGACTGCATTCCACCGTGATCAGAAACAAGGCGTGGGACCTGGAGGAATATTCATTCATATCCGTCGTCCCCACCGCTCTCGCCTGATTGCCCACGTTCATCACCTCCTCAATCTCCTTGATGCTTTTGCAGACACATGATGTGAGATCCTGGACGTAGACCCTGGTCTCTGGACTCTCCCTGAGCTCCAGGCCTCTGGTGTTACCATGGTTAGGATCAAGGAGGTCACGTATCTCCTCTCTGTAGATCTCGAGGTAGGACGCCCGCACCAAGTACTGCTTGTCAGACTGCGAGCGGGAGATGTGCGTGAAGATGTGGTCAAAGGCATTGGGAATGACGCCCTGCTTCTCTGGGTCCAGCCAGGCTCCTTGCATGGTGTACGTCTTTCCAGTTCCCGTCTGCCCATAAGCGAAGATGGTGCCGTTGAACCCAGCCAGCACCGAATCGATTAGAGGCCGCACGCTTTCGTCGTACAGCTCCCTCTGTTTGGAGTTGGCGTCGTAGACGGCGTCGAACGTGAACGTCTTCTGGGGCTCGCTTGGGGGTGCTCGAGGGTTCCTGAGGATCACCTGTCCCAGACGCAAATCCATCTGCACAATCCCTCCAGCAGGCCCATTGGACTCCTCTTTACGGTTCAAGGGACGGCATCGAACCACCACCTTCACCGACTCGCTGCTCTTGTTCTTTGACATGACTGTTTTTTCTTTGTGCTTTCTAGATTAAAACAGATCAGAACCTTTCCTTTAGACAATATGACATTTGTGAATACAAAAATAATAATAATCATAACCAATCATCATGGCTTCTTGGTCTTATCACAGTAGAAATACAGTGTTTACCTCTACAGACACGGAGAGCCCATTGCACCTCTCTTCTCTTGCGTTTTGTCTGTTTTATTAGCCGGACGGTCAGAACCTCTCACGGTTTGGACTGACAGAACCCGGATCCACTCGCCTCGGATGGAAAAACCCAACAATGCCCGGAATGACACGGATCAATCCACACATCTTCCCCCGGCCGTCATGACCGCTCCTTCCCGGCAGCGACGCTCCGCTCCGCGGTCTGCATCCTCCCGATGCTCCGGTCTGCGGCTCCAAAACACACACATCCAGAGGCACGCGCACTCCCCCGCGCGCGCACACACACACACAGCCATGCAAACCACCACACCCTACATTACTGCGGAGTCCAACAAGGCATCATGGGAAATGGAGTTTATTAGATTCTTGCTCAAGGCTGCCACCATTCGGTAATTAATAACGGTTCATTCGACAAAATGTTTAAAATATTGCCAGTACAGTCCACTGTGTCTGTTAGCAAAATATCTTATACACCACTGGATGGATTGTAGTGAAACTTTCAGGCTATTAGCTTTGGATGCACATAGCTGTTTGTCAACACAAACAAAGATGGCCGCCACAGCCAACTGCTTTTAGCAAAAATAAAAGGCCTATAACTCCGTCAGTTTTACAGATATTAAGCTAAAATGATGCGAGGTAGTAGCTGAGAGTCGCCTCCAACACACACTTCAAGTGCTACTCAGTAAATGTTCTCTGTTAGCAAAATATATCATAAACCACTGAACAGATTTTAATTAAACTTGTTGGAAATTAGCACTGGATGCAAATCAATAACTGATCTGGAGTCAACCCAATTCAAGACAGCCACATTAGTAAACACAAATATGTCTATAACGCTGTGGATTATACAGATATGGAGCTAAAACTGTGGTAGTAGCTGATAGTCATTTACAACCCATACTTTGAGCCTTACAGCGCATCAATTTTATGTTCAGGTTTGACCGAAATGCAACAAATTAGCAGTTTCTCTTCATACAGAGCGCTGGGTTCAATCTAAAATGCTGTCATGAAAGACGGTGAATGATATTCATCCCTTTAAATACAGCTAGGCCTTAAATTTATTGCATTATTTCGCATTTTATTGTGAAGTTTGATTTGTTTTCATCTGAAAAAGGTGCTATATCTATGTATAAACAAGCTTTATGAACATTTTTGCTTTTTAAAGAATATACTAAAATTAAAATGAAACTCTTTCATTCAAATGTTGAACTAAGAACTTATTTGGGATAAAATATGTTCATCATCTCAAAGTGGTTCCAAGTTTTTAACAAACTCAAATGAACTAAAATAGGCTCACCAATATGAGATAAAGTCAGAGACAAGTGTGCAAAAAGTATTTTTAATTAACTCAATTTTCCTGGTAACTTGTGAAACTGGCTTTTGACAGTTTCTCTCAATTAAAAAGAATGTAATCAGTGAAGTTAGATTTGTTTGCAGGCTTAACTTATTAAAACATCACCCAGGTGCAATAAATAATTCAATTCAATAAACAAATGAATAAATAAGCCACTACTAGTTTCTGGACCAGCAGTTTTCCTCCTCATTTCAAACAGACTCCTGTTTCTGCAGTTTTATTTCTTTTAAATGATCTTTCCACTCCACCTGCCAGATATTGATGGTAGCTTCCTAGATGTTACATAACCCAACAGTACAAACAGAGGAAATTGTGGGGAAATCCAAAATCAATCGACTTTTTTAAACCTCCTCAATGTGACACAACAGCGTCCTCTGGTGCAGTGAATGCAGCACACGCACTTTATTTGACCTACGGATGGCCAATGTCACCAATGAGGTTAGAAAATTTGCAGCAACAAAAGCTTTTAGGTTAATTATGTGTAATTTAGGATTATCACTATTTAAATTAGGCTATGTGGTTGTTTCAGTGCTGTTGACTGATCAGAGAGGAAAATACTTGAACCACGCGGGGAATTCGACTCAACGTATTTGTTTTCTACGAGAAACCAGATGAAAATGACTTCACTTCCTGTTAATATTCCACCTGACTGATAGCTCTAGCTCTCTAATCTACACACAAACCAAAAGTGAATGTGAACAGCTGAGTGAGTTTTACTGCAAACTCTGAAAAGTCCCCAAAACTTTTTCTGTGATGCAATCATCCCCTTTTCATGCCTCGTTGTCGATGTTTTACAGCTTCGTGTGACGCCACGAGTGACCAGGAACACTGATGCAAATAAAAACAGCAAAATCTGTGACGCAGATACTTGAAAGCAACAAATCTATTATTTTATTGAAAATGACGTGTTTTTAATTCAATTCAGTTTATTTGTATAGCACCAAGTCACAACAGAAGTCGTCTCAGGGCACTGAACAGAAACATTCACATATAATATTAGTTAATAATGTTATTTAAGGAGCCAACGGATTGCTTTGAGTTTTCACTTCACCACGGTCTCCCATCCTGAGCAAGCACAGAGGCAACAGTGGAAAGAAAAAACTCGCTCATGAGGAAGAAACCTCCAGCAAAACCAGGCTCAGAAGAAGCGGCCACCTGCTTCGACTGGCTGGGTTTGAGAGGAACAGGAAGAAGAAATGAACACATGACAAGTCCAAGATGGAGGCCATCAGGTTCTCTCTGAGGAAAAACAAAAAGACAGAAATCACATGTTAAGAATAATTACAAATAGATACAAACTATTCATTTGTATCTATTTGTAACTGTTCATCTGATGAAATGAGGTCAATTTGTCCTCCACTAGTCTATAGCAGCACAGGATAAAGAATAGGTCAGGAAACCGAGCTGACTTTTATTTTTAATCTTTAGTGAAAAATACAAAACAATACAGTGAAATGCAATATACAGTAATGAAGCAGCAGCTGCCAGGGGGTTACAAACACTGAAACAATACTTTACAATAACATATTACATAAATATATTAAAGAGAGCACATGAGGTGCAAGTTTTAATGGCCTTCATGTTGGTGGAATATTTATTTTGATATATTGTTTGACCTCATTTTCAAAAATGGAGAGAAGAGGTTTTTGATTAGTGTAACAACATTTATGAATATGCCATTTGGCTAGGTATATAATAAGATTAATAATATAGAACTGTTTTTCTTTAGCTGTTGGGTGGTCAGTGAAGCCAAACAAAACATGTTCAAAGCAAAGTGAGAGATAAACCAAGCATTTATCAAAAAGGAAAGACTTCAATCTGGACAATGTGTCAGCCTCACGGACAGAAACTGGAAGTTGGTTCTACAAGAGAGGAGCCTGATAACTGAAAGATCTGCCTCCCATTCTGTTTTAGGAAACTCTAGGAACCACAAGTAAACCTGCAGTCTGAGAACAAAGTGCTCTGTTAGGAAAATATGGAACAGTAAGATCTGTAATACAGTATAAGATGGAGCTAGGTTGTTGAGAGCTTTGTATGTTAGACGACATTGAATTCAGTTCTGGATTTGACAGGGAGCCAGTGAAGAGAAGATGGTTTTCTCAAAAATAAAAAAAAAAAAAAAGGTGAAAAAGTCCAAAAAAAAAGTTTTTTATTATTTGGACACACAGATTACAAACCATTGCACATGAACCCGTTTTTCTGCATCATTTTTTGATAAGATGTTTCTAATTTTAGCCGATTTTAGAGATCAGCAAATCATTGTTATCAATCTAAAATGCATAACATGTTAAGAGTAAACAAATTGTCTCAGACAAAAACTTTGAAAAGCAAACAAAATAAAAGGTTTATGCATATTATCCGGCTGATGCAGCTCTCTTTTCTTTTGAAAATTCCAGGTTGTGTTTAACCAAAAGCTAAAAAGTTTAGACGGGTTATGAAATATCCTGAACTATTGTACATCAAATGGTGCAGTTTAAAGTACCGTAGTTTTCCTGATTTACTGTAGTCTGATTTGCAGGTCCACACTCAACGTAAACAAAGCAGAACTTGCTGAAAACCACGTGGAAACTCAAGGTACATAACCGCCCTGTACGAGTCTGTTTAACAAATGCGAGCGGTAATTTTGACGTTTTTATCCATGTTCAGCCTTTTTACCTGTTTCCATTGATAACAAACGCAGATAATAGATGGCAGTCTATCAGAAAATTAGCTTAGAAATGATCAACTTAAGGTCATAAGATGCAAAAAACATTGCACAGATTTTGTTTTATTTTAATTTGGTCTTCATTACTTTGCAATGAGAACCTTTACCTCAACTACCAATACTACTCAATACCTCGACTACAGCACCAACTCCCAAATGAGTTGAAAAGGAGGTGCCGTGGATGCAGTACCATCTACCTGGAGGCAGTGCTCGAGCGCCTAACCTCTGAAATCTTGGAAGCAGTGGGAAACGTGGCTCGTGACAGCGGAAGGACTGAAATCATTCCCCGGCATCTGCAGTTAAGTTCGCTGATGATGATGGGCTCAGCAGGCTGCTGGGAGAAATGGTGCTAGGGGAAGCGTTCTGCAGAGCATTCAGGCATCGCTGCTGGGTCTGGGTGGACAGATCGGCATCTGCAGCCAGTTTCTTCAGATCCGCTGTGGGACGGACCGCTACAAGAGATCCTTCCTGCCCAACGCCATCAGCATCTCGAACAACTCAAATGAAACCATGATGATGAGCTACAACAACAATTAATTTCCCTTTGGGATCAATTAAGTATTTTTTAATTGAATTTGAATTGATTTCAAATAAAACTTTTGAAATAAATAATTTGGACTAATGCTCAAAGAAAGAATAAGTGTAATAATCAAGTATTTGTTTTAGTTCCAACAGAGAGAAAAAGGTTCAGAAAACCTTTTTTTTAAGGGTGGGGACAACTCATTTATATGCATAGCACATACCGCAGCTCAGCTCCGTCACTTTTTACCCCCGCTCATCCAGCTTCCTAACCCTTTAAATCTGCCAAATAAATACCAAATGTCCCTAAATACTCTTAAAGCACACACTGATACATTTTCTAACAAATCAGGCATGTATAGATTCTTTTATAACGTTAGAGCAGGAAGAAATGCGAGCGGTGGTCGCTGCTGTGCGAGACAAACCCTGGGGCCCCTTGCAGAAAAAAAAGAAAAAAGAATCCAGGAATGTATCTGGATCTGAAAAAACTTCAGAGCTAACGCATTATTTATTTATTAGAGTAACAAACGTGGCTCAGCTGCGGAGGAGCTTGAGTGAAAACTGATCTTATTAAGCTTGATTAAAACAAACTGTGTCAGCGCTGATGAGTTGCTGGGTGTTGGTCTCTGACTTCACTTAAACAAAATCCTTTTCTGCTTGTTCTTAATTTCCCTCTTGGCCTGAAAGATTTTAGCGTGCTTGCATTTTTTTGCACAGACAGCAGTGTTGCACATTTAATCTAGGCACAAATCATTTTTACAACTTTCTGCAAGAGCAAGTTTGTTCAAGACTCAAAGGAATGCACGTCGCCTTTCATGCTAAGCACGAAGATCATTTGAGGCTGAGAGACGACAAAGTTGTAGTTGTTTTGATCAAGTATAGAAGCTAACTTTAACTGCAACTGATATCACACTTATTAACGACTCACAGCTACTACCATACCAAATTTAACTCAACATCTGTAATACTGGACGAGTTATAGCCGATTTTGCTTTGGATAGTATTGATTGGTTGTGGCAGCCATGTTGAATTGAGTTAATCCAAAAGTTAATCAGTTGCAGATAAACACCCGAGAGTTACATGAAACTCTGTCCAGTAGTTCATGAGATATTTTGCTAACAGACAAGCAGGGTTGATACCAGTGTTAACGAGAAAGATTAACTGACTTTGAATAACAGGTAGCACTTAGAGTATGTGTTGTAAATGACTCTCAGCAACTACAACAAAGTTTAGGTCTCTACCTGTAAAACTGATAGTCGTGGTTATTTTTGCATCAGTTGGATGTGGTGGCCATCTTGAACTAGGTTGTCTTCGAAAGTTAATCAGTTGTGCATGTTTGGTGATGACTTTGTGCAAGTTTAAGTAAAATTCATCTGGATGATAGTGTTGATCTAACACTCATCGATTAAAACAGTACTGATAATAACTGTGTTTATTCACATTAATGTTCTTCATTATCTTTGTGTCATGATATGTTTTCCAAGAATGTCCCTCGTTTCCTTCCTGTCGGTGCTTGCCTTTGAAAGACCTTGCCAGTAAAATGAAAAAGCTGAAATGTCCCACAGGATGAGGCCTTGTCTGTCCCTTTTCTTTTTTTTTTAAAGCGTGCATACCAATAAAGCACATTGCATATAAAGCATATTGATATTCTAGTTCCTGTTTTTAAAACTAACACCGTAAGGTCAGGCTTTAATGTCCAGTTGTTTGTTTTCTGTCTGACAGAGCATTTCATTTTTTTAAAATTCTTCCACAGTTTATGTCAAGTCTGTACTTGGCAGCAGAAAGCAGGGCATACTGAGCATTCCTGAGTCTGAGTCAAAGTACTTTGACAGGCAGAAAAAGGAAAGTCCAGCACTAAAACACAAAGTACTACACGCAGATCATCTCTCAGTGTGGATAGTTATTAAAAAGTCTTAAGAGGATAAATGATCATGCAACTTCTCAGGGCAGAGGATGTGGGAAACGCCCGTAACAAGCACAAAAGTACTTATATGACATCACTTTGCCTGACTCACAGCTGGGATAGTCCCCGCACCAAGTCCTTGCTTGCCAAGAAAGCTGAAACACACCCTGGTGGTCAAAGATCCGCATGAAACCAGCCACCATGTTGGATCAGCAGCTACACGTCTCAGTGAAAGGCGATGGGACCTCTGCGCCTAAATGTCCGAGGAACTCGCGCAGTAGCATTTGCCCTTTCTGTCACTCTAAGATACGCCCCTTTAATTCAAGTTTGCAGTTTTGAGCCAATCATATTACGCAGTTGTTTGGAGTGGCAGACAAAGCAGCCAATCAGAAACGTCTAACATGACAGGAGGCTGAACGAAGGCGTGGCATTCGGTGTAGGGTGTCGTCGGGAGGCTCCCATTCGAAGGCGACGGCGGTCGTCTGTATTTCTGCCCTAATCTCTCCAGAAAAGCGAAATTCCACCGAACAGACAGTGAATTTGACTAATTTCGATGTGCGGCTCGTTACCCATTGTCCTCGGCGAAGCTCTCGGCAGGGCTCTGGAATGACGGCGTGTGCGGAGAATTTGAATTAGCTCGCCGTTAGTTTGAAGAAAGACCGAGTCCGGGGTAGAGACAGAGAGAGGAGCCATTTTGTCCCGACTCTGTGTGTGTGTGTATGTGTGTGCGCGCGCGTGTGTGGGAGAGAATAGAAAGAGTGGAAAAATAGGAATCGCTCGGCAAGACATTCTATTTTTGTGCTCTTTTTTTTGTTCTCGTGCTGTCGCGGGAAGGAAGCAGTCGGGCCTGGGATTTTGAACTTCTCGGACACGGGCACGCTTTTTGGGTGGCATCAACAAATCCCAGATTGTGTGACTTGGAGCGGGCTGCAAGGCGCTGGCTTTAGACTTCCCGTAGGCGTGCTAGTTTAATTTTTTAATTTTTGTATCTGGGTGAACACATATTGGTTTTCAATGGCGAAAAAGACGTACGACTTGCTGTTCAAGCTGCTTCTGATCGGTGACTCGGGTGTGGGGAAGACCTGTGTGCTGTTCCGCTTCTCGGACGACGCCTTCAACACAACCTTCATCTCTACCATAGGTAAGAAGACCACCGAACAGAACGGCACCTGTGTTTGTCTTCACAGGTGTTCCTGACAGTGCCAAACTTGTGTCAGAAGCGGTTTGACAGCTGGAAAAGTCTGACCCTATCATGCAGCTGGAATGGTAGGCTGGACATATTGGCTAGCTAGCTGCTATGCTAGCATGCATCGTCGCTCCTAGCCTGGATGACCACCTGAAAACTATTGTCCAGTTTAAATAAATTAATTTACCTACTCCTGATTAAGTCACTGCATCAATAAAATAACTTTTAGCTAATCAGTTTAGCTTGACTAAGTCAAGTTTAGGCATTGCTTATCTTGTTGGTGGCTAACAGTTACCGCTAGTGCAGGCCCGTGATGCTAGCGACTTGCTAGCATCGCTTACTTGACACTTATAAAACTAATTGTAATAAATGTATTTCTACAAACTACTATGGAACGCAAGGGATGTGACAAAACCACAAGTTAAAGTACTTGATAACAAGTTTAACAACCTTCATTTAAGTATCAAAAGTAAAACTGGTTCAGTATTCTGTGGCCAGTGAAGCTACTGTTTAGTCTCACAGAAGCTAACTTTGTTAATGACATTATCCTGTTTTTAATCAAATTTAGGGTAGTGACTGGTGCAGTAAAAAAGTTAAAATTCTCAAAGCAACACACAAAATAAATCAGGTCAGTAGACATTCAGTGTTGCATAAAGAAAAGTTAGTCCCCCCTTTTCTTTTGTTTCATACCTAAACGTAATTATTGCAGTTTTTTTTTGTATGTTTTAGCACAGTTAAGATGGGTTTGTGCTTGAAAAGTTTAGTTGTGAGACAGCCCAGCTTGTTTACAAAAGGAGCACCGTTCAATTTTGACAGGCTAATCAAAATAGAAGAGGATCTAAAAAAAGAGTTTAGTGACATATTTTGAGGTATACAGACACAGTTTTAGTTGTGGACATCTATAACGGTATGGTATAATGTACATGTAACAATAGCAAAATCTGTAAGAAGGCATTTATGAGGATACATTTTGGCTGCTCAAATCACGACATTAACCATAAACAGGGACTTTGTCTTCAATGCCTTTGTAGTTGTTGTCACAACATGATGTAAAATGACTAATTTGTTCAATCGGTATACTGTATTCAGGACCACAAAGCTCTGTGGTCCAAGTGCCGAGGCAGATCCACTGCTTGGCAGCACGACTGCTCACTGGTTAGCACTTCTGCCTCACAGCAAGAAGGTTGTGGGTTCAGACCCCAATTTGAAACTGGGGTCTTTCTATGTAGAGTTTATGTTCTTATGTTTGCGTGGGTTTTCTCTGGTTCTCTGGTTTCCTCCCACTGTCGAAAAACATGCATGTTAGGTTGCCTTCAGGCAGGCCTCCTTTGCAAAAGAGATCTATGATCTCAATGGGATTTGCCTGGTTAAATAAAGATAAAATAAAATAAGATCTTAATGTAGTCCAGAGCATAAATAACGCGGTTATGCTTTCATTTTCCCCATGTTAATGATTTTGTCCTTAAATTAAAAACTTGTATGTAAATGTGTGACTAAATGCCAACTATGAAGTGAGTTTGTTTACCTACAGAAAGGGCCAAAGTGACTGAAAATAAGACACGTTAAACTTACTGTTCTAAAAGGTTTAAAACCTTGGGTTTGAAAGCTGAGCTTTTTATTTATGGTACTCTATCGCCCTGCGTGGCCCCTGATATTTCCACCTTAACGTCTTCTTTGAGATTGTACACTTGCCCATTTCACCATATTTGTTTACATAAACACACTACTGCCAACCTAATGTAGGTCAGTCATGTGATCTAAGCTTCCACGTGGTTTTTGGTGGATTCAGCAGTGTTTTGTGTACATTAAGTGTGGACCTGCATTTCACAATCACATTAGAAATAGCAGCAGTTCTTTGAAAGTTCTTGAAGTTCTTAAAAATTAATTTGCAAAAGTAATATATATTTTTAATTTTCATCATTTTGAAAACGTATTGTATCTCGACTCTCCACAAATAATTCATTCATCTTGCTTAGCTCATGCAGTCGTAACACCAAGAAACGAGCAAAGTACCTCTAATTTGAGGTAAAATACATATTTGGTTGCGTGCTGCTCCAGTGAGAATTTTAATCAATCCAATGTGGTGGCATCATCACTTTTTTTCCGTCTGTGCTTGCATCTAGAATCACGCTCACATGAGTCAAGTGTTATGTATGTCAAATCCCATCATGGCCCAAGTGTGCGCTCCATTTACACCTGCTGCTTAAGATCAGTACTGAGTAATAAATAATACATGATTAGAGCTGTTTTTCTAGACTACAGAGTTTAGCATTTGCTCTTCTCTAACATTGTGTCCTTGTTCCACAAATTGGTCATTTACTTTCAAGTTCAGCCTTTTGGTGACTTTGCTAGACTATTTTATTATGCGAACAGCTGTTTGGTTGCAGAGCCCGCTGTTACTTATAGACATGTTTTTTATGATTTTGCTTTGCTTTGACTTGTACTAGCGTTGGGGCTTTAGCACGACCAGTCTCCTTTCTCAAAATAAGTTTCAAACTGGACACAGTTGAGTAAAACCACTGTCATATCACTTTAAAGATGTGTTTTAGTGATTAAGCACATTTGGGACAGCAGTACAGACAGATTCCTCAGCAAGTCAAGACCTATGTTCCTTCAAGGGGGTAAATTAGTGTAGTTGGCAACAACAGGTTTTCTGTTTTCATTTAGAGAAATGTGGAGATATCTTGAAGGGTCTACACTTAGCAAGATGGCCTCCTTTAACATAGAAAGAACATGTACAGTATAATTCTGTTGAGTTTAAACTCAAGAAGCAGAAATAAATGTTCTCTCTGAAATTACATGTTTTCACTGCTTATTAACAGATTTCAGACCTGCTCAAATGACCTAACAAACATTAACAGGAACAGGTTTGCTAAAGCTTTTATATGAGTCAACCTGCTTAGGTGTGAAACTGGAAACACACTGCAGCTGGTAAATATTCTGCGCACCTTCCAGCAGCAAACTTCACTAACGAACATGCCTGCACCGTGAAGGTTACTCCTGCATATCTTGCTGATCATCAGTGCAGTGTGAGCAACCAGATGCGGGGAGAGAGACAATCAGCCCAACATGGCTGTCTCAGGTGTGAGTTTGTAAAACAGGTGAAGGATAAATTGGTGTTGTTGGTGATCTTCATAACTCTGCAGCCAACTGAGCGTTCACAGGCTGCTGTAGTTCCCATTACTCATCTAGGTGAGTAACTGTGAACTCTGACGCTGCATCACAGAATGAATGCAGGGAGTGTAGTTCCAATAAACACATGCACAAAGTTGTCAAGCAACTACTGTACCCGGTAATCCAACAGATACGTTTTTTTTCTAAGATGGTATGTAAAACCTTACAACATACCGGTAGTCACTTTCCACAATCTTAAGCACTCGTATTTTTTTCCTTAGCACTTTAAACATCCACTTCAAGTTGTTTGACAAATTCCTGCATTGAAGAAAAATGTGTTTTTGTGAATATGATGACAAGATGGTTTAACTTTTTTATGACTACAGTTGTAGGAGATGCAGGTTTGATATTCTGCCATGTAACTCTTGTTTCTGTCCCATCCATAAAACCCTGGACAACTGAACAAATAAAAAGGTTGTTACTAAGTGATTTAGCTGCATTTATTGTTTTTGACGTGCACCCCAAGGTTTTGTAGTGAGCGGTAAAGTGAAAAGTAAAAATCTGTTTTTTTAATGCAAACTTTTATGGAATCAAGCAAATATGATTTTAATTGGCAAGAAGATGACCTCGACGCATTAACAAACTTTGCGCAGATGTTCCAGTAAGTTTAATATAGAAATTGTGCATTTGTATTCTCAGTTTGTCTGAAATGCTTGGCAGCAGTTGCGGACTTGATTTGTAGAAGAGATATTTTTAATAAAACCAAGAATAGTTCTTCCATCAAGATGCCCGAACTTTTCGTATTTTCTTTTCAGAGTGACTACACATTAATAGATTTTACTGTCTATAAAAATAGGTAAAAACTTTTGATTTTGCTTTAATTAATAAATAAAAACAGAGGTTAATGCAATTCCTTCTTCAGTCGTTGATATTCCACAGTTTGTATTTTGTTTTGCTGAATACGTTATTCTGATTCGATCACATTGATAGCACCATCAAAAATAATTTGAACCAGCATAGATAGAATTGTATTATTATTATTATACTATCATTATTGCCCCTAGCTTTTGACACTGTGTGATTGTCTGTACAGTATTTTGTAATGTTAGCCATTTAAGTCTTATCATTACCTCTTTGGATCTATGTATTTTATCCTGCGTCCTTTGCTTGTTTTGTTTTGGCTGTACAGCACTTTGGTTGGCCTTGTTGCTGTTTTAAGTGCTTTATAAATAAATTGGTATGATATGGTATTATAGACAAAATAAATGCTGACCGAGTGACAAAGGATGGAGTACAGTATACAGTATGTTGAAAGAGAAAAATGTCTAATGGAGAAGAGGTTCTAATAACTACAACAAAAATCATACAAAGGAAATAAATAAAAAAAAAAAAACTGTTTTGTATGGGCTAAGCATACTCAAA
>JARVGS010000222.1:29226737-29239645 GCA_031762315.1 Hypsolebias antenori | reverse complement strand
CCGACAACTTTAATTAAGCTTTGATTGTTAATATAGTTCCTAACAGTCGGCGACGCGTGGCTGAATAAAAGGGGCAGAAGATCGGAGCTGAAGGGGTGTTTGTCCTTTCATGACCGTCAAAGCGCATTAAATCCTTGCTTCTGCCTGCATTCTGCATTATACAGACACGGAACGTGCTCTGACATATCCGCTTTGGGATCTCACCTGTTTGGGTCATCGGCTGTGCGTCCGCTGAGTGCAGTGGCTGAACGTCCATTTGGGCGATGGATCGCTGCCTGGCAGTACCAGTAGTCCCATCTGAAGCTTAACTGAACTTCTTACCTATTTTAAGCCTGGTCAGCTCGCGGTCAAATGCGTGCGGCTATCTTAACATTGGACAGCATTTGAACAGTGTAGCTGTCATACACAGAGATTTGAAAAGTGCAGCTGATGGTGTTATACAGGATACCTTGAAGGAGAAAGAACCCAAATAACAAAGTTTTCTGGAATACTGTATATAACGGCTGAAATCAGGCGCTAGGTTTGTCACTTTTTCATCCGAGTTTGCAGGTATCTTGTTTTTAATGATAACTCTAGCACAAGCAATTTAACAGTTCACTTTCTTATTTATTTTCAGCATGCAAACGAGGACGTTGAGAGAATGCTGCTAGGCAACAAGTGTGACATGGAGGACAAGAGGGTGGTACCAAAAGCTAAGGGAGAGCAGGTGAGATGGTCCACTCTGATGTAGATTCAAACCTGTTCTTCGTCCTGAGGTCTTGGGACACCTCGTGAGTTTTGTCGTTTGGTTTAATAAAAGCAGATGGTCCAACGTTTCATCCCCAAAAGAAGTTAGTTGTAGTTTTCTGCCTGCGCTACGTACTGTTTATGACTTTCAAGAAAACACTCATTTTAGCTGGCTTTTGTTTCATATTGCAAAAACAAACATGCAGCGTCGCCGTCAGGTCCACATCTGACGTCTCTCGCTTTGCAGATGAACTTACTTGATGAAAATGGTTTCCATCCAGCTCACGAGGGACACTTGATCTCTGTCCCTCATGGAAGATCAGCAGCTTTATTTTTGGACTGGACCTTCTTCAAGCCACGTCCACGGGTTCTAACTCTGTTTGTTTCTCGTCTGCAGATCGCGAGGGAGCATGGCATTAGGTTTTTTGAGACGAGTGCTAAGGCCAACATCAACATCGAAAAGGCTTTCCTCACGTTAGCAGAAGACATCCTCAGAAAGGTTTGTTCATCAGCGGATTGGGATGATGGATTATGTGGTGGTCAGAACCAAGTGACAGATTTGAGCTTATATCTTCAAGTGCATTTAGTTTGTTTTTATGAGTACAATACAGGAAATGAACTCAGAATTAATTAAATTGTTTATAAAAGAGAGAAGGAATGAAGCCCGTCTGTTGCCTCTTAGTTTACTGATCATGTGACCTGTATAATTTATCATTTAAAGTATTCAACATAAGCATCACATTTATTGTTTAGGTAAATTAAAAACATATATATATAAAACAAGTTATTCCAGATTTCTCACAGGGTCAAACTATTTTATTTTTTAAAGACTGTAAAGTCTGCTGTGCAGCATCATCCAGATAACGTTTGTTTTTCCTCCATGAGGCGTCAAAACTTCAACATTTTCCTTTAAAAAGCTGCATAAATCAATATATCATGAAGACCCTCATTCTGAACTCGCTCTTTTTCCTTCTGCGATGTCTTAAAATGATCAAATTCATAATTTCAAGTCCTTTCATCTTACAGGATTTTAGCAGCTTGCCTTTTCAGTGACTCTGAAGAATGTTTTCTTTTTAATCTTTCACATTATTGCTATATAAATAGTTGTCCAGTCAGTTTGTTTTACATTTTAAGGCAGGATATTGTACAGATGAGCAGTAACGGTTAAAACTGTTAATTCATGTGCAGATAAGTGTCAGAAATAAAAGAGCAGACCATGAATCCTATTAAGACTCTGTATCTGAACGTCATAAAAAGGTTCAGGTGATCAAACCTTAATTCCCAATGTGTTTTCATCATTTTTTTTTATTGTCCGCTATCATGACAACTTCAAAGTATCTCATGAACCAGTGAACATATCTGGTTAATATGTACTGGATGAACACCAACAAGTGATTAACTTGGCTTGAGTCAAGATGGCCGCCATGTCTAATTGACCTTAAACTCAAAACGTGTTGTCAGTCAGACAGAGGTTGTGTTTTCCTTCTTTATAAACTGTGACTCTGCACTAAACACGTGTTTTGTTGTTTTCTGAAATTTAATTTGTTGGGACTCTGCCTGCACAGCCTTTAAACGATGCGTTTAATGACCCAAAACACGTTTTCTTCTTGACATAAAAAAAAAAAAAAAAAAAGGGGGATTTGTTTTGCATTTGTGAAAAAAGTACAAGGAATTCTTCAGGATAAAATCATTACACACTTGAAAAACACTAATATTTCCAGACTTTATTTGTTTTCTAATATAAAAAATTCCTAATATGTAAAATACATTTTTCACTTTTTTTTTAAAGCTGAAAACCCAAAGTTCCTGTCTTAAGATCGCACTTAGATGGTGACTGTGTGGGAAAATAATGCAACTTTAATATTTTTACATCTGCGCAGACACTGAATACAAACCTCAAAACATTCATTAACTTTTATTCTTAATTATTGAAGAATTTTTAAAAATCTGCGTTTAAGATCACAAATTTATTTAAGCAAACAATATTAAGTAAATATAGTTTTTTTCCTTCAAGTTTCATTTTCTTATGTTCACTTTTAATTTCTTCGCTGCACGTAGCAAATAAAACCCTGAAAACTGCTGAAAGTTTATTTATTTTTTTATTTATTTTTTTAATTAAATAAAGCTGCAGGAAATATTCACATTTAGAGATGAAAAAATGGACTAAAGTGCAGTAGTGAACTACACACCAGTTTTTGTAGTTCTTTCATTTCATATTGCAACATAAATACAGATAAAATCCAATAGTGTGAATGTTCATTCACTCTATTCCTCTTCTGTACGTTTTTCAGCATCTTTCTCATTCAGCAGTTTTCACTCTATTTCAACAAATCGTAAATCAAAATGTTCAGCTCTTTCAGGACAATCCTGCTATGACTTGGTGCAACTTTAGCTTTTGAAATATTTAGCATTTTCTGCCATTTTTTCTCATATAAAATTAATTGAGCTCATTTTCCATGCTTCAAATCTTTAGATAGTTTTACAACCTTTCACTGCTCCTTTCACATTTTGTTCTGCTTCAGCTTCTTTCAGCTTCCTTGTTAAAAAAAAAAAAAAGAGCTAATTTCCGGTGTTTTCAGCTGTTTTGTGGTCCTTTCAGATTATTTCTGCTAACTACAACATTTTTGTGCTTCTAACTACTGTTTGTTAATTTCAGCTTCTTATGCTCCTTTCAGCTTATTTCTGCAAGTTTCAGTTTTTGCTACTGGTATTTCAGATACTACGGTATACAGTACGTGTATAGCTGTTTTATGCTAATTTAAGCTTTTTCAGTTAATTCCACATTTTTTGCACTCATTTCAACTTTTTTCAGCCTAAAATGTTCTCTCCCCACTTCCTGATAATTTAAGCTTCTTTCTGCTTTTTAGCTACTTATCAGCTGTGGTTTTTTTTTTTCTGATTTCAGCCTTTTCCCCCAGATAATTTCCACTTTCATGTGCTCATTTCTGCTTCTTTCAGCAAACTTGTTCTTTCTGCTTTCTTCTCAGCTATTTTTATTACATTTTTTAGCTAATTTCAGCTGTTTTCAGATAAATTCTAGTTTTTCATGGTAATTTCTGCTACTTTCAGCCTGATTAACATATTTTTGTTAATTTCAGCTAATTATGCTTCTTTCAGCTTTTTTCTGCTATTTTAGTTACCTTTTAGCTGTTTTGTGCTAAATTTAGCATTTTCAGCTAATTCCACATTTTTTAGCACATTTCAGCTTCTTCCACTTTCTGATAGTTTAAGCTTCTTTCTGCCTTTTCAGCTATTAATTTTTTCAAATTTTAGCATTTTATTTAGCTATTTTTCTATTTTTGAGCTCATTTCTGCTCATTTAAACCTAATTCAGCAAATGTTTTCTTTCTTCTGCTATTTGTTCTTGTTCTGTTCTTCAGCTATAAGCATTCACGCTGCGTTTTCACAGGAAATGCACTTTCTGTATTTAGTGTCGTTTTTCTCGTTTAGAAGTGGTTTGTTGGCGATGAGCTCATTTTATTTGGCGGGAGACGACAGAAGCTCTGATAAAGTTTCTTTGTCAGCCAGACTTGTAAACTGGGGTGAACTCAAGCCGGTGGTACGAATGCCACCGTTTTTTTTTTTTGTTGTTGTTTTTGTTTTTACGGTGAACGAGTCGGTTGAATCCGGTGAAATGAAAAGGGACAGAAGATTCTTCCTGCGTTCGTTAACTTTTTCTGTTTTGTGTTACAGACGCCTGTTAAAGAGCCCAACAGTGAAAACGTCGACATCAGCAGTGGAGGGGGAGTCACAAGCTGGAAGAGCAAGTGCTGCTGAACAACAACTCAGTGTCACCCACACTAACGCACGTGCACACACACACACACGTTCTCTCTTAAACTGCTAACTCTCTCGCCCTCTAACCTGTCTCATGAGTTTTCACACTGACACTCTGTCTCTGTATTGGAATAAAACAATAAACTGTCACTCGTCTGATCCCCCCCGCCCCCCTCCTTCGCAGCACCGTATTCTGCATCTTCACTTTTATTTCTGATATAAAAAAAAGAAAAAGAGAAATCCACTCACGTTTCTTGTCATTTGTTTTAAAGAAGAAAAAAAACGTGTGAAAGGACAAGCTCATATTTTTAATACTTTTGTTTTTGTCTGAGCTCGCTCGGTTAGACGCTCCCAGACTCCACCCACCCACAGCTCTCCCCTTTCTGAGGAAATCCACGTAAAGAAAAATTAAAAATCAAATTTAGGATTAACGTTTGTACGCTTGGTGAGCTTTGTCTTGAGTCTGTTCGTTTTGTTCCCAGGTGACAGAAGCGTGGCTAGCTCCTTTTCTATGTGGGGGTTGATTTTGTCCTGTGCCTTATATGGAAGACGAGGGGTGGGGCTGTGTGGTGGGCGGAGCCACATTTACCCAATGAAATTACACTTTAATATTCTGTCAGTTCAAGCTCTAACAAAGAAGCAGAACTGAAGCTACAGCGTTTGAATTTCTTCTCCAGCCAAGAGAACCACATTATCCAGTATGTCCTGTTTATCAATGTTTTATTTGTATGGTTTATCTTGCATTATATTTTAGTTATTTTTATTTTTCCCTTTTTTTTTTTTTTTTTCCCTGCATGCAAAGTTCTTTGGGTTGGAAACGTTTCTGTAACCTTGTGTAACGTTTGCCACTGGGTGACTGTGGGCGGGAGGTACACGAGTTCTCTTTGGAAATTCAAACAGTTTTGCAGATCCATTAAAAATAAGCTTGTTTAAGTTAACTTGTTTGTTTCAATTGTGTCTCGGCTCACATTGGGATTTAGCTTGTAATTCTGTATGCCTTTAAAAATAAAAAAAGACTACTTTAAAACATAAATACAGTCAGACCAAACAGTTTTGATCCTTGTTTTACACAGAAATGGCATAAAGAGCCCTGTAGTAACGGCAGGTTTAAAACAAATTACCATTAGAATTATTTAGAGAAGTATGAAAAGTTCCTTATGCAGAAATGTCGGTAATTTATGTCGCTCAGCTGATTTTCACATGGACGTTATATTTTATTTGCATAAAGAAATTCAATAGGTCCATTAAAAAGCAGTTGTAAGATCAGAACTGCATCATCTTTTCTTAAGTGACAATTTTGTCTTCTGACTTGGCTTCTTAAAACCACGACTTAGCATTTAAAACTCAACATAGCATTTCTAAAATTGACTAAAAAACAATGTTCTCAAAACTACACCATAGCATTTCTAAAATGATGACAAGGCTTCTTAAACCTATGACTGCAGCTCAAAACTTATTTTAATTAGCATCCCTAAAATGACTGTCTCAAAAACTTTCTCTGAAATATGATGCAGCGTTTCTAAAATGATGACAAAGCATCTCAGAAATTATGACTTTGCTTCTCTATAAAATAACCAACTCTAAAATGATGACTTGGTGTCTCAAAAACAATGACATGACATCTGAAAAACTACTTGTCATCTCAACAATGACCGCATGTCTAAAACAATGACTTTGTGTCTGTAAAACTATGACTTGGCGTCTCTAAAACTAACTTGACATCTCTAAATCAATGACTTGACGTCTCAAACTATGACTTTGCGTATCTAAAACTGACTTGGCATATCTAAAGCAATGACTTGGCGTATCTAAATCAATGACTTGGCATCTCTAAAACATGACTTTACATCTCTAAATGACGGCAAATTAAACTGACTTGGCGTCTCTAAAGCAATGACTTGGCGTCTCTAAAACTATGACTTGGCATATTTAAAGCAATGACTTGGCGTCTAAAGTACTGGTGTCTAAAACAAATGACTTGGCATCTAAAACGATGATCTGGCATCTAAAACAAATGGCGCATCTAAAACAATGACTTGACGTCTAAGACAAATGACTTGGCGTCTAAAACAAATGACTTGGCGTCTAAAACAAATGACTTGGCATCTAAAACAAATGACTTGGCATCTAAAACAAATGATTTGGCGTCTAAAACAATGACTTGGTGTCTCAAACAAATGAATTGGCGTCTATAAAACAAATGACTTGGAGTCTATAAAACAAATGACTTGGAGTCTATAAAACAAATGACTTGGCATCTATAAAACAAATGATTTGGCGTCTAAAATAAATGACTTGGTGTCTAAAACAAATGAGGTGGCCTCTAAAACAAATTACTTGGCGTCTAAAACAAATTACTTGGCGTATAAAACAATGACTTGGCATCTCAAACAAATGACTAAGTCTATAAAACAAATGACTTGGTGTCTAAAACAATGACGGTGTCTCAAACAAATGACTTGTAGTCTATAAAACAAATGACTTGGCGTCTAAAACAATGACTCGGCGTCTCAAATGACTTGGAGTCTACAAAACAAATGACTTGGCATCTCTAAAACAAATGAATTGGCCTCTAAAACAATTACTGTAATTACTTGACGTCTAAGACAAATGACTTGCGTCTCTAAAACAAATGACTTGACCTCTAAAACAATGACGTCTATATGATTTGGCGTCTCTAAAACTATGACTTGATGCAGTTGAAACCAGAAGTTTACATACACTTTTTAAAAAGACATGCATTTTTTTTTTCACACGATCGTGAAACCAGAATAAACTTTTCCATTTTAGGTCAGTTAGGATCACTAAACTTTTTTCTATTTGCAAAATGCCAGAAACAATGTGAGAATTTTTTTAAGGCAATTTTTTTTTTTTACTACTTTCTTCAAAGTGAAAAGTGTAAATACTGTACACTAAGATTACTTTGCCTTTAGACTATTTGGGACATTTGATAGGTTTATTGATAACATCTGAGTTAATTAGAGACACACCAGTGGATGTAATTTAAGGAACTCCTGAAACACACCGCTTCCTTGTGTAACATGCATCATGGGAAAATTGAAATAAATCAGCCAACTTATCAGGAAAAGAATTGTGGACTTGAACAAGTCTGTTTAAGTGCAATTTCCAGATGCCTGAAGGTGCCTCGTTCATCTGTACAAACTGTATGAAAGTGCAAACAAGATGGGGATGTCCAGCCATCATACCGCTCAGGAAGGAGATGGGTTCTTCTGTGTCCCAGAGATGAACGCGCTTTGGTCCTAAACGTGCAGATCAACCCAAGAACAAAAGCAAAAGACCTGGTGCAGATGCTGGCCGAAGCTGGTAAGAGTGTCATTCTCCACAGTGGAACGAGTACTGGTACTGTATCGACATGGGCTGAAAGGCCTCTCTGCTAGGAAGAAGCATTACTTGAAAAGAAACATAAAAAGCCAGATAATGTTTGCAAATGCACACAGGGACAAAGACCTTAATTTCTGGAGACATGTCCCGTGGTCTGATGAAACTAAAATTGAACTGTTTGGCCATAATGACCATCGTTACATTTGAAGGAAAAAGGAGGGAAGCTTGCAAGCCTGAGACACCATCCTGACTGTGAAACGTGGGGGTGGCACCATTATGTTGTGGGGTTGTTTTGCTGTAGGAGGAACTGGTGCACTTCACAAAAAAGATGGCATCACGAGAAAAGAACATTACGTGGAAATACTGAAGCAGCATCTCAAGACATCAACCAGGAAGATACAGCTTGTCCGCAAATGTGTCTTTAAATGGGTCATCAGACGATGACCTGAAGCACACTGCCAAACTGGCTCAAGGATAAAGTCAATGTTTCGGAGTGGCCATCACAAAGCCCTGATCTCAATCCTGTCAAAAATTTAGGCAACGCCGAAAAGGCATGTGTGCGAGCAAGGCAGCCTGTTCCACCAGTTCTGTCAGGAGGAATGAGCCAAAACTTCTACCAGCTATTGTGAGAAGCTTGTGGAAGGATTTCCAAAACGTTTGACCCAAGTCATACAATTTTAAAGGCAACGGTGCAAATACTATCCATTATCTTTACCTGCTTCTTCCTTTTTGGGTCATGGGGGTCGCCAGTGCCATATCCAGCCATCACTGTATGAGAGGCTGGGACATGTAGAGAAAAACGAGACAACTATTCACTCTCAGTCACACCTAAGGACAATTTAGAGTTCCCAATCAATCTAACGTGTGTTTTTGGTCTGTGGGAGGAAACTGGAGTATCCGAAGAAAACCCACGCATGCACGGAGAGAACATGCAAACTCCACCCAGAAAGGCCTCCAGACCAGGACTTGAACCAATGTAACCTGCTTGCTGAGAGGCAGCAGCTCTACCAGTTGCACCACCATACTGCCTTACCAGTACTAATGATGTGTATTCAAACTTTTGACTTTGAAGAAAGTAATAAAAGCTGCCTTAAAAATTCTCTCATTATTTGGTACTTTGCAAATGAAAAAAAAAAATAGTTAATCCTGACCTAAAACGGGAAGTTTGTTCTGATTTCACGTCAGTGTGAAAAAAATGCACGTCTTTTTAAATGGTGTATGTGAACTTCTGGTTTCAACTGTATCTCTAAAATGATGACTTGCCCTCTAAAAGGGCCGAGATGGTGTAGGGGCAGAGCAGCCGACTTGGGACCCGGAAATGATGACTTGGCATCTGTAAAATGATGACTTATCTCTAGAACAATGACTTGGCCTCTCAAACGATGACTTGACATCTGTAAAACAATGACTTGGTATCTGTAAAATGATGACTTATCTCTAAAACAATGACTTGGTATCTCTTAAACGATGACTTGGTATCTGTAAAATTACTTATCTCTAGAACAATGACTTGGCCTTTCAAACGATGACTTGACATCTGTAAAACGATGACTTGACATCTGTGAAACAATGACTTGGCATCTGTAAAATGATGACTTATCTCTAAAACAATGATTTGGCCTCTCAAACGATGACTTGGCATCTGTAAAACGATGACTTATCTCTAAAACAATGATTTGGCGTCTCGAAAACAATGACTTGGTATCTGTAAAACTGAGTTGGCCTCTATAAAATGAACTGGTATCTCAAACAATGACTAGGCATCTGAAATGATAACCATCTCGAAAACAATTTAGCATTTCTAAAATAACATGACATGAATACGGTGTCAGTTTGCCCTAAAAGGAACTCATCGTAGAGGATTATCTCATGTTTATGAACTAAATCTTTTTTTTATTGTTCAGTGGAAACAAACCTTAAAATAAGAACTGAAACCTGTTGGGCTAAAAATTTGTTGTCAGCAGCTCAATCAATGACCAGCTGCTTTTATGTGCTTTCATTTTAGATGATAAACTGATTTATATATATATATATAAAATAAACTTCTGAGACTTTCTTTAAAGTCCTGTCAGGCTCTACCTGTCTGTAACAGAACAAGATGAACTTTAAGACAGAAAACATCTGGACCAGATGGTGACGTTAGCCTTAAATCACAAATAGCACATTTAGGTTTTATTAAAGTAGCTTAGGTATATTGATTTAAACGGGATCTTTATTTCTAAACTCATTCAGCATTAGACCTGAACTGATTCAGTAGTTTAGCTTTAATAAAAGTCCAGAAGCCATAAAATAAGTTTAGTTCATATTTTTTTTATTTGTCACCATTTTTCCCAAACCTCTCAGAACAACAAGGTACAGAAAAATAAAATGTATCTCAATTAAAACGCAAAACCAGTGCAGAATATCAGTGGTCACCATTAAATCCACAAGAACTACATTCAGATCTTTCTTACACAGAAAAAAAAAAATTAGGTGCAATGATCAATTTGAAATCTAATCAGTTTTGTAAATTAGTGTTAAAAATAAAAGTTTTTATTAACAGAAAAGAGCAGCAGTGGACACTGACGAGGACCTGCCCAGAGGAAGGAAGGAAAACAGGAACTATTTACATCCACTGTGTACAACTTAATTTATAAATACATTATAAATTAGAAAAATAAAAATCTACTGTAGTTCAATCAACTAGTGCTAATCATTTTAAGATGCCAGCCTGATTATTAACCCTTTAAACATGTGGTGAATAAATCACGTAAGAAGTCAAAATAATGAACAATTAGAGCATTTATCTATCGGCTACATGACTAGAACCTCATTGCAAAACACGAATATATAAATTATATTTTTACAAATTCGAAAACTAAGGCAGCATCTACACTAGCGTCACCGGTTTATTGAAATAAATTAATGTTTAATGGGGGGTTTGCGATAAGTTGTCGTTTTTTTATTTATTTTGGAGACGTTCAGGCAGCACGCGTCATACACTGCACCGCAACACATTAAGAAAAAAAAAAAAAAAGACTTGTATAGATCAAAAGACTGATTAGCTTGAAGACGGGAAACAGCTGGTGAAAATTCACTTCCCACCACTTTTACATGTGCAAACAAAACGGTTCAAACATTAGCGTTTGGACGGGGACAGCGTTGGACAAACTGTCTCCTAAAATATTAAAGTGGACAGTTAGGACCGGACTAAAAATAAGAAAAAAGCAGATTTCCTTTTGTGTTTAAATCCACTTTTAAACAGGATGATCTCAGAGTTTAAATCCGTTACTAACGCCATTAATCGTACTCCCGTTGAAAAGATCAACCAGCCGTCTCTGTCTCGGACTAACCCAGGTCGGTTTCCTGTTTCGAGCTTTAGCCAAGTCTTCGTGCAGAGTAAATGTGTAAATCTTATGCTGCAACGTTCTGAGTGCTCCTACAAATAAATTCTCCTATGTGTAATAAGGCAGTGGTTCCCAACCGTGGTCCCTGAGGAACACCATCCTGCATGGTTCAGTTGCTTCCTGCTCCAACGCCTGATTCAGTGATTGAATTACTTCAAGTTCTGCACAAGTCCGTTCATCACCCACTCATTCAAATGAGGTGCGTCAAAGCAGGGAAACGAGTGAAACATGCAGGACGGCGTCCCTCAAGGACCACGGTTGGGAACCGCTGGAGTTTCAAATGCTTTACAAACGTATGTACAGGCAGCTCAGCTGGCGTCAGGAGCTACACGTAGACCAGGTCTTGGCCCGGTTTAGCAGAGCGGCTGTCTGCCTCCGGCGCGCCGCTCTCCGCCTCGTCCTCGCTGTAGCTCTCGTAGTCTATGGGTTTGGGGCAGCTGTACGGGTGGCCGTTGTCGTCGAAGAAGCGTCGGAAGGTGAACTCGTAGAAGGCGTGCTCGGGGTGCTTCCCGTTGCGGAACCAACCGTTCAGGGTGTCGTTGTGGTTGCCCTCGCCGTCGCTGCTCCGCAGTTTGTCTGGGTCCACGGGGTCGAAGTTGGAGGTGTCGGTGGAGTGAGCAATGGTGGGGACGTAGGGCGCCGCCTGCTGCCGCAGGTCGCTGGAGAAGTCGATGCTTTTGAAAAAAGGGTGGGCTTTGATTTCGTCTTCGTTCTTACCCAGGCGATCCTCGGGGCCGCGGCACAGTTTGACGATCAGGTCCGACGCCTCGGGGCTGAGCTTAGCTTGAGGGGGCACGTGCAGCGTGCTCTTCCAGTTGATCACCTGGTTTTAACAACGGTAAGACACGGCTTCAAGAAACAACCAACTCTGGACGTACGACATTTCACAGCAGGCGCCTCGTACCTTCAGCTGCGTCTCCAGAGGCGTGTTCGCCAAGAAGGGAGGCTGTCCAACAACCATCTCGTACAAGATGACGCCCACGCTCCACCAGTCACAGAGCTGGGTGTATCCTGCAGGAGAGAACAGACGCCACTCAGGGGGACAGTTTCTTTTCTGGTTTTCAAAATGTCTGCGTTGCTCAGTTTTCTTAAGAAAGTGGACGAAAAATGTGAAATTATTTATTTTGTGCTTCAACAATTCCTGCAAAACAAATTACCCACACGAAAAATAAAAAAAAATAAAATAAAACTCAGCAACTGCACCTGTTCTGAGCAGCACTTCCGGTGCGATGTAGTTGGGTGTTCCCACCAGCGAGTGGGCCAGACAGCGCTGGTGCTGCCGGGCCTTCCTCCTCTCCAGAGGCTTCAGACGCTCGGAGCAGCGGCAGTTCGCCTGGTCCTCCCACTCCTTACTGAAGTCCATGCTGTCCTGCCGCACGTGATCCCCTGCAGGAACGCCACCAGACACTTACCGACGAGGCGGAACGTTTTACAGGAAGTGAACGAACAACACACAAACACTATTTTTAGTCGTTTTAAGTAGGGCTGAACAATTAATTGCATTTGCAATAATATCGCAATACGATAAAATAAGATTTTCTAATCGCAAAGGCCGCAATTTGACTGGTCATGTGATTTGGTCACATGACTTGCGAGCGAGCAGATTGGAGCAAAGCAGAGCATGGAGCGGGAGAAGTCAACACTTCATTTTAACCGGTTGCACAATGGCGTCAGGCT
>JARVGS010000222.1:29211091-29226637 GCA_031762315.1 Hypsolebias antenori | reverse complement strand
TCCACCTCTCCAAGTTCTCTTCCACCTGTTCCCTGTTCTCACCACAGATCACAATGTCATCTGCAAACATCATAGTCTATGGGGATTCCTGCCTGACCTCATCTGTTAGTCGGTGCATTCTTGACTTTCCTCTTCTCCCTCTGTCTCCTGACATGTTTCCCTCCTCATGGTCTTCATCTAACAGTAGCACAATTTCCGCCAGCACCTTGTTTGTCTACAACACCGGTGGCGGTTGTTAACCCGGGCCTCGACCGATCCGGTAAAATGTTGCTTAGATTGACTCGCATATTAGTTTTGGCTAAAGTGTTTTACGTTCCTGATGCAACCCTCACCATTTGCTCAAGCTTGGGACCGGCACAAGATATACACTGGCTTGTGCTCCCTAGTGGCTAGTTTAATGTCCTTCTTTAATAAATGGAAAAATGTTGAAGTGCAGGTATTTGTGCGTTTTCAACTAATCCTCAAAGTTCTTCAATGTGTGCCCATGTCTGGATGAATGGTGCATTTGAGTTGTATCTCATATCATAGATCTTGTCTGTATCAACTCTACACTTCAACCTACTGTCCCCTTTTCTCCCATGTACTGTGGTTTACATGGGCACACATGTTTGTTTACAGGTAAACAATGTCAGCTTAGCTGTATTTCTGTGTGCTGAGGTTTACATTGTTTAACACGCTCTGCCAACGCTTCCCTCTGCCTCTCACTGTTGACTGCAGCTGTTTACAGACTGATTTACTGACACATGCAGCCTGGTCAAATAAATGGAGATAATTTATGCAAATGTAAGGTAGTGTTTTCTCAATCAGAAGCCATTTAGGAGCCTGTGTATCATCCTGTATGTGCTCATCAGCACAGTTCCCACCGGGCCTCTGGTACAGTTGGTTTGGTGATATGAGACTGATTAAAAACAATGCAAAGCGGTTAGCTTCAAGAACACAAGGCAAATTTGTGTTCTCTCGGCACGCAATGAATGCAATACCACATGGATGTAAACAACTTTGTTTGTTGATTTTGTTGTTAAACATAAATTACGCATCTTCAGTTTTATATTTTTGCATGTTTTGCACTCAGTCAGGAAAATGCCTCATACATTTACATGGGAGGTGGAAACTTAAAGGTTGTACCTGAATCGACCAGTAGGGAAAAACTCAAACTTTATCGTTGTTCATTCAACTTTCAGCCATTCCTGTCTCTAGTTATAATGACCATTTGACTGCAGCAAAAGTAGATTTGTACGTATGGAGTAGATTATTAAAGTAAAAAAATAAATAAATAAAACAAGTGTACTTTTCGCTCTATAAGTCACACCTTTTTGCATAAATTTACATGACCTAGCGACATATTAATGTTTTTTTCCTCCATAGTTATAACAATATTTGGCTGAGATCTGACAATTTAATTCATTCTGACATGGAAAATATTGAACGCTACCATTTTCAGCCACTAGAGGGCCCTCGACTAATTTGGCATGCCTTGTGTCTCATTAATAGATAAATGTGGCTATTAATGAGACACTTGGCTTGCCATACCAAGCCACCTTCGTCTCGATCCAAACCTCTTGGAACAAATGTCAAATCAGCTGCATTTCACCGCACTGCCAAGGCAAAATGCAGCTGATTTAACCATTAAAGTGCATTTATTAAGGAAAAGTTAAACTGAGACACACCTTTGCTATAATGTCAAGCAAACAAATAATTGTTTTTAAGTGTTAATCTTGGTAAATTTCAAAGAACTGTTAACAGCGAGTCCTCCCGTGTGCGCTCGCTTCACTCAGCTGGTGCAGGTGGAGGAACGCTGGAGAGGTAGCGGCTCTGACTGCGATGGATGGCACTGCACCGCCCAGGCGAAATGAAGCTGTTTTGACCATTAAATACACAATAAACGCGATGGGTCAGCGATGACATAATAAATGCGACTTATACGCTGGAAAATATGGTACTCATATCTCAGTTTTCTATTTTTGACTCTAAATTTCATTCCTATATCATTTTTGTACAAGCAATGTGAATGTAGCTGCACTTTTCCACCAGCCAAACCTTTTTACTTGTATTTACAGTTATTTGTTTTAATACATTACAGTACACTTGTTCTAGCATTTAAAGTACTTCATTTGAGGAGGCACAGCTTTTATGGTAATTTGTTTCAAGGCGGTGCCGCT
The DNA here is from genome assembly GCA_031762315.1 of Hypsolebias antenori. NCBI lineage: Eukaryota > Metazoa > Chordata > Actinopteri > Cyprinodontiformes > Rivulidae > Hypsolebias > Hypsolebias antenori. The sequence continues at coordinate 29,224,478 of JARVGS010000222.1, read as the reverse complement.
TTTCTAGCTTTTACAGTAATTTATTTTAAGTATTGCAACTTTTTTTTTAAACGTTATTTCATTTTCGATGACGCAGCTTTTCCACTATTTGCTGTAAATTCCAGTTCTGGCTTCTCTGCAGAGAGAAGCTGTCAGCCCACAGGAAGCTACGGGCCTGAAAAGACTCTAGCGAGTGAAAACCACCACGGCTGTCTCTAAAAGAGAATTCAAATTTATATATAATCCTTTACTATAAACAGGTTTCTTTAGACAGGTAACCACAGCTGAAGACAGACGATATATTTAACACTCACCACTCTGGTAATACTTGGAGTCGTGGGTCCAGCGGAAACCGGTGCAGAGACCGAAGTCCGTCAGCTTTATGTGTCCGTCTCGATCTATGAGAATGTTGTCGGGCTTGATGTCTCGGTGGATGAAGCCCATCTTGTGGACGCTCTCCACGGCGCAGGTGAGCTCTGCGATGTAGAACTGGGCCAGCTCTTCTTTAAAGATCCCGAGCCGGATGAGAAGGCTCATCATGTCCCCACCGGGGATGTACTCCATGACGAAGTACAAGTTGTCCTTATCTTGGAACGAGTAGTAAAGACGGACCACCCACTCGTTGTCCGCCTCAGCCAGGATGTCCCGCTCAGCCTTCACGTGAGCGACCTGGTTCCTCAGCAGCACGTCCTTCTTGCGGAGCGTCTTCATGGCGTACAGCGACCCCGTGTCCTCTTTTCTTGCCAAGCACACCTCACCGAAGGCTCCGATGCCGAGGGTTTTGATCCGTTTGAACATGGACTTCTCCATTTTGGCACGCTTTAGACGGATGTAGTTGGATTCCTTCTGACAGAGCATCATACGCATCTGTTCCTGGGCCTCAGAGGACAGACCCACCTGGTAGCAGCAACGAGAATCAGAAGTTACCTCAGAGCCACATAAAAAACAAACATTTTGTTTCTTTGATTGATACGACAGAGTGTTAGGGCCACGCAGACAATAAAACAGTTGATGATTTTTAAATTATTTTTTAATGTTTTGAGATTAAAGTGTAAATATTATTAGAAAACAGAAATGTTGAGGGAATAAAAATCATCTTTCAAGACTGGATTTAGAGGTGAACCCGTGTGCGCTCCTGAATTCGACTGTTTTACTTTTGTTGGTTATGATTACTGTATCTGAGGTTTATGGGCACTCCTTCTGGGTTAACTACAAAATAACTCAGTATTGTAGTTGTGGTTTATTCCTCTCACTGCAGAGAAACACAGAAATTGTTACAGTCCTTCACAATAAGAGTCTCAACTAGGCCAGTCACAACAGCAAATTTTGCTGTGAGATTAATTGTCTCAGAAGTTATTGCGATAAACGATAATATTGTTTGAAATTTGTCAATAATTAGTAATTGTCAAATTTAAGAAGAAATGTTTAATTTGTTTGGCATGTAGTACATTTTTCGACCAATGGATGGCAGTATAAGACGATTTAAACTGAAAGATGGATAGTGGGGGAGTGAGCAGTGTGTCTCCAAGCAAAATATGAGAGGCCCCTCGACGTGACATGGGCCGTCTCTCTTCGGTTTTCAAAATGGCGGACGCTCGGTGTGGTTTGAGCTCTTTAGCATGGCATTTTTCACACAAAGCTTTTAATAAAAAAAAAAAAAAAATCAGTAAACAAGTTCTCAGCTTCTTTTTGTAGAGAAAAACAACTTTTTAGACGAAGGTATGGTTTTCAAACTGTGAATTTTGGAGCTTCAACAAGACAGAGGTTTTTTTTCCCCTTAGGTCGGCCTGTTAGCTTAGCTCGTAGCTTATCTTCTCAGCTTAGCTACTTTTAATGATCTAAAAACTCGATTTTGGACGGTTCAAACGGATTTTAAAGAGAAAAGAGAAAGAGAGGGGTCGGTGAAGAACACTGGACTTCAAGCTCCAGTGTCTTCAGCAGAAAGAGAGACACGAAGAAACGATAAAGCTGATAAATAAAAATGAGGTTGATAATTTTTATCATGTGATTAACTGATTTATTATTGTGACAGATCTAGTCTCAAATATATAGACTGAGAATTGACTTTTGGGATTTAGGCCGCTGCAGTATTTGTTTTAATGTAAAGTTATTTTCATAAACGTCAGGATTTTTAGGTTTAACACCCAGTGTATGATTTTGAGACTCTTACTGTGAAGGATTAAAACAAATTATGCAAGTTCTGCTGCAGGGGGAGTAATAACAACAGTTTTAAATAAAGTATTGCATGTAGTTAACCCAGTAAAGGTGCATATAGCACTCAGAATATTAGCAGCTACATTAGAAACAAATACAGCCGAAAGGCAACTTCTTTTGCCAATGTTTGTCTTTCAGTAAGATTTACACTTTAACCTAGATATTAACTGTAATTTAACAAAAAATTCACAATGATTTTCCTTCTGCATGGCCTTATTAGTCCACTGTAGAGAAAAGAGAGAGAAAAATGAAGGAAGCAATGATGGAGATGAAAGAAACCACAACAAAAATCTCTTTTTGAAGCATTATTAACCTTTTTATCCTAAAACAAAAATGTTCAAGCTGCGTAACAGTGAGATGGCGCGGCATGCGGTTTTTTAAAAAGCGTGCTTTCATCCGATGCAGTAAAAATACAAATATTCAACACAACAGCAGCTTACTTGAATAACTTGTGTTTGTGGGCTGTTCTGTGTCACTGGACAGATACTTTTACCTTTTAGGGAAGCTGTTAGTGACAGCAGTGAAAAAGAGAAAGATGAGAAAAAATCAACGACCATAAAGAGATCAGAGGTGTACCAGGACAGTAAAAAGGTCAGAAAAATAGTCGAGTGGAAAAAACAGACACAGTAAAGTTCTTTGGCGCTCTCACCCTCTGCATCTCACACTCCAGCTGCTTCCTCCTCCGAATCCTCTGCTGATGGTTCTTCAGGATGTTCTCTACATGTTGCTCCATGAAGAACTTAAAGGCCTGAGGGGAGTACAAATTGACCCTCCCAGACTCCCCTCTCTGCTCCTTCTTGTTCCGGCGAACGGGAACGGGCGATGTCGTGATTTGTTTCCTCTCCTTCTCTGCTGCTGCGGTGCTTTCAGGGCCTTCGGATGCCTTCTCTCTGGAGGTGTCACCACTGCTGCTGGTTTCCTCCTCAGCAGCCTCCTCTCTACCTGTGCCGTGTTTACTGGCGGTTGCAGCTTCGTATGCTGGTGGGGAGGGTGCCGCCTGCTGCTGGAGAAGATGTTTGGGGTATGGTGGAGGGGGGCCTTGATAGCTGGGTGCCTCTGTGGTGATTTGAGGGGCTGCAGGGGTGGGTTCTGGGTAGGCAGGTGCAGCTGGAGATGCAGTAACTGGCTGCATCCATGGAGGGTGTGTGGGAGCGACAGCAGTGAGCAGCTCAGGCTTCTGGACACGCATGCTCTTCACGGGCTGCAGGATGGGAGCCTGCGTGATGGCTGTGACGGTGGTGGCAGAGGGCTGGGAGCTGGCTGGATGGGCAGCTCTGCCACTCAGCTGGTGGTTGTTGAAGGAGTTAGAGCGTGCAGGCACGTTGTGCTGCCAGGATGGGGACAGGTCCTGGTTGCTGCTGTTCCCTGATGAAGACTGGGACTGATTAGGGGCCACGGGGGTCTGGGACCAGGGCTGAGACAGAGCCAAGTTGTACATTTCAAGGTTGAGGCTGTTCCGGTTGGACACCAACATGGACTGAGGGATGTTGCCACCGTTAAGATAAGAAGGAGAGGACGCAGGTCCTCCTGCCTGCTGCTCAGTGGGACTGTGCCGGCTGCTCTGGTTGACGGGGTAAGGGGGAGGGGGCTGTCTGCTGCCCCCCTGCATGTAGTCCTGCTGAGGAGAGCCATTCTGAGTCCAGGTGGAGGGGAAGGTAAATTTATTCCCATTGGAACTTTGCATTATGATGGGCTGGTGGCCTACAGGCCCAGAGCTGATTCCACGCTGATTCTGAGGGGGTGGGTTCGGATACCCATCAGGCCAAGCTCCCTGAGGCACTGAGGAATTGCGCGGTGCAAGGTAATCCATGTTTCCAGGGTAGCACTTGTTTGATGGGTTGTTGTCCCAGGATGCTGCAGGAAGCATGGCGCTGCGATTTGGTGGAGGTGTGACACTACGAATCTGAGGGGGCAGCGGAGGGTTCACTCTCTGGCTGTTGGCTGGGTGGCCCTGTGGGTAGACGGGGGGTGGTCCGGGGCTGTTGGAGCGATACATCATTCCTTCTGCCATCAGAGGGGCGAGTCGAGGAGCCAGAGACTCCTTAGAGCCCTTCCAGCTGGGCCTCCTCATCACAGCCTGCTGCATGTGAGAAGATCCTGCACACACACATTTTGGTGTGAAACACATTTGATGTTTAACTTTAAAACACTTTATAAATTAATTTTATTTACGCTTTTACAAAATGCCAGCTCAAACATGTAAATTCCAACTTTCTGTGACCCGTTTAAACCTCGAACGATGTTTCTCCATGAGATATTTCAGTTTCAAAGAGAGCAGCATTTTTCTTACACATTCCACTGAAATCTCTTTGATCTCCATGAATTTTTCCTCGTAGCTTTTTGTCTGAATTTCGTCTACGTTGTGCGACGCACCGTTACATAAAGTCACTTACTGTTACTGAAGAAAGCCCATATAATGGTGAATAATTTGCAAGTTTTATATGAAAGCTGTGCAACAAAATACAGGGAAACAGTTTAGAGCAGAAAGAGTGCTTCCATTCTTACACACTGGCACCCTTAATGAGTTTTTCTATGACAAGTAGAACAATGTTGACAAGATTTACACATACTTTTGCACTCTGAAACAAAATTATTGTGCAATACACCAAGTTATGAACTTATTTTAGCTTTCATGAGATTCTTTTAATTTTTTAAATATTTTTTGTGTAAAATCTATCAAAACAGCAGTTGATACTAAATGGATGCATTTTTATCTGGCAATTTTAATACCAATACCAGTGTGAGTAAACACTAAAAAGTCTCAGGTAAACCAGTGACTCATACTCTTTGTTAAGCACGTATTATAATTTCTTTTAAGCAGCTGTCCCAAATTCTGCAAACAATACAAGTCGGGATCAAAAGATAGAATAGACGGGACTTAAAAAGAAAACCTACACTGATCCCAGTGGACCATTCAAATACCTGGAGGTTTCAGGCCTGAGGAGTTCGAGTTAGCAGCAACCATCTGCTCCCTCATGGAGTCCTGGTAATTCACCTTTAACATGTGGTCCGGGGCGACGCGACGACCGCTGCTCGACTTGAGAGGCAAAACCAAAACAGAGTTAGAGAAATGAAAAAAAAAGGAATAAAATAAGAATGAGCTGCAAATTCAATGTTAAATATCTTGCAAGGCAAGTGTGTCAACAATCTCCCTTTTCCAACTAATCTATGGGTAACAGTTGAACATATAAAATGGACGACTTTTAAAGAATTAAAAAGATGCTGGTTAAAAACAACAACGCTTCAATCAATTTATGCAACTCTGACATTTTTTTTTTCAGAGTTGAACAAACATGCATTGCATACCGCGCCACTTCATACCTGAAATAATGCACTCCCGCACACCGAAGACGACTGATAGATGGGAAACTTCTTTTGTATCGTAAACTGTACGAGCTTGTTATATCACATTGCATGCCTGACGTTTTCCAAATAATTTAGCTCCAAACAAAGTGCACCAGGCGATTAACTTCAATTACACGGGTATGAATGGAATGAGAACCTGTCACAATTCTTCATGAAAAAAATGTATGTATGAGTGTGGGGTGGGGGGGACCTTACCTCTTCAAACCCAGCGTTAGATTGTTCCTGACATGTTTGTTTGTTAATGTCTGGACCAGAAATGTTTGACTCGTTGCTCAATGAGCCATTCACCTCAAAAGGCACCAGAGACTTGCGGATCTCCTGCAGTGCCTTTTGGTAGGGGTGCTTCTGGTTGCTGGTGCGCCCTTGTTGCTTTGCGTCATCAGGGACCAGTTTCCCTTGACCTCCAGCGTCCACTTTAGGCGGGTCAGAGGGTTTGGACAGGTTTCGCAGGCTGTTCCGAATCTCCTGCAGCATTTGTTGGCTGTTGCCACTGTAGTTGCTGGCGGGAAACGTTTTGGGTCTCATCTGTCTGTATCCTTCGGGTTTCTCCCCTCTCTTCATGTACAAGCATGTATGATGACGATGAAAGGGATGAAGAAGCTGTCACCGGTCCAGTCCAGTCCAAGGGTAGCAGTGATCGCTGATGTCTGTCCTCACATCTCCTTGCTGCTGCTGGAAATATTCGATACCAAATGTTTGTTAGATAGACAGTCATGCAAAAGGGCATGCAATAATGTTACCAAACAGGTCGGGCAAATGAGAACGTGAGGAGTAATTCACAGACTACTTACCCAAAGGAACATGTTTTTGTCACATACAAGTCATACTTAGCACAAAAACAGTGTATTCGATTTAATTTAAAAGTAAATTTGGATGTAAATTACCTTTAAGTTTATAAATAACTCGTGGGAAATAGTATTTTTTAAAAGACCAAGACCCCTTAGCTTAGCTAGCAGTGTACGCTAACTTAGCGCTACTTTTTACGTAAATTCTCCAGCGGTAGATACGTTAACATTCGATGCTAGTAGTAGTAGCTTTGGATTTTTTTTTTTTTTTAATCTTCCCGACATTAAACTATCGGATGATGATGGTTTCAGCCAGTGTGAAAGGAAAGAGCAGCACCACCTAAGCGGCCTGTGTGTGTTAAAGGCATCCATTTGCTGCTATTCAACAACAGGTTGCGCATTAGCATGCTAGCGCGGAACACAAGTTAGCTCAAATAGACAACTCACCGCTGAATGTCGATGCCACTCTTCTCCATCCTTTCTCCTATTTCGACCGCCACAAAAAGTTATTTTGACTTTCCTGTCCGTGAAGGACGCGGTTATGACTTCAGCCTCGCTTGTTGTGCCGTGCTGGTCGGTTTCTAGTCGTGTTGAATTCCTGGCATAACTGAATGACAAGTACAAGCTAAGCTGAAAGCTAACAAACAAACCATGGGATTTTCACAATAAAATTCCGGTGAAGGAATTTATGTAAATCGGTTTAGATCAAAATATATTTTCTGGAACAAGACACTGTTATTAATATGCTGAGAAAAGTAGAAAAATAATTTCAGGAATTTTCTTACATTTTACATGTCCAGTTAAGAAAATAAAAGCTTAATCCTACCAACAAAAAAAAAAAGCATATACAGTACTGTACAAAACTGTGTATGCCAAAAACAAAACTGATAAAACATTTTATAGTTAGTTCACATCAGTAATCTGAACTATTTATATAACAATGGCATTTTCACTGAAATTACAGTAAAAAAGAATTATATATAGTATATTTGTATTTATTCTACTCCCATTAATGCTCAATGGGGAAATTACTTATCTGCGTTTTTCCCACTGCACTTGTGAGGCAGTGGGGCTGCCATCTGGGATGCCCGGGAGCAGCTTGGGGGTTGAGGGCCTTGCTCATGGGTCCAGGGTGGGACAAATGAGGGTGGAGGCAGGTGTACTGTTTCATTCAACCTTTAGGGTTTCACCTTTTCCACCCACATTTTGATGTAACCCTCCAATCACAGGCCCACCCTCTCTAACCTATGCATCACCACTCCCCCTGGCAGTTGCAGTAGTACACAAGTGAAACATGAGACATTTTTGTGTGTGTGTGTTTTTTTTTAATTAAATATTTTTAAATCTGTTCAGAACATTTTGTTAGGTTGAACAATTCTGTTTGGAATTATATATATATAAAAAAAAATTAACCACTACAAAACTGTAACTCGTGAATAAAGCACTGTACAAGGCAAGTCAAAGCAAGAGTTCTTATCTAGTATTTTGTACAAAAACACACAAGAAGAATCCTCTCTTGCGCCTGAAACCGACAAAATAAGGTCTCAATTTAAATATTTTTGTGTGCACAGACACCTCCGTTAAACTGGGACCTGTCTGTTGACAAAAATGGCCTCTCCATCAGTCCCACAGACCAAGCACTGTCCGAGCACGTCCAAGCTGTTGACGGACAGCGTCTGGCTGGGCAGCATGTGAGTCGTCTCCAGACGGCATTTACTGGAGTCTCCACTGAGCCAGGCGCTGATGACAGACTGGTTTCCTACAGCGGGGGCCATCGCACTCCGAGAGGTCAAACTACTGTTCCTGCCACCTGCAACACAATGACCAAGAGTAATATGACACTTAGATTGTTATAATACTGAGTAAATGTAGTCCAGTTTAAAATGAAGGATTTAGTTTCAGAGAGAGCCTTTGATCTTTTGATTGTCCTTAAATAAATATGATTTATTCAGTTCCTTCAGAAACAATTTCATTTAAAATCTGCTTCAGCGTACTTCCTCAGATTTTTTTTGTCTTATGCTACTTTTAGCTTTTGTTTAGACTTTTGCTATTTTTAGCACTTAGTAACCTTTTGCTACTTTTAGCCAACCTTTTGATAGTTTTTACTCATATTTTGCTACGTTTGGCTTGTAGCTAGCCTTTTGCAGATTTAGTTTTGGTGTGCTCAGACTTCAGTCTCATATTAAATATCGAAAATCTGTATTTTTGCAAGTTAACTACACAAGACCTCTGAGTGACCCCCAACCCACTGATGTAGCTAATCTTTAGCAGTTTTATTACACATCTGGATAATGGCTGAATTATAGCTTTTGCTTTTTCATAAAATGTGTAATGTATATATATATATATATATATATATATATATATATATATATATATATCACAAGAACGCTTTTGTACAGTTAAAGAAATTAAGCACCTGACATGAGCTAATCTGGATTATTAATAGGTGAATGATGTCCAACTTCAAATATATCAGGGAATGTACTTGCCTTGTAAAAAGGAGGGCATGTCTGATTGGGAGGACGTCTCCCAGTGCAGCAGGGAGCCGTCCTCTGAACACGTGAACAGATGATCTGGGCTGGTGGGATGGAAGTGAACCTCCCACACTGCCAGGAAAACCACAGAAAACAGAATTCTTCACATATGTGACGGCTTTGAAGTTAAACAGCAAAATAATTTTAGAATAAGTCTTACTTTCAGCTGAGTGGGCCTCCATAAGAGAGGAGGGCATGTTGCCTTGTCTCACATCCCAGACACAGAGCATTCCATCCTGGCCTCCTGTGGCAACGATGTGCTGCTGGTTTGGATGTCTGTCCACGCAATACAAGGGAACTCTGTCTCCTGACCTGTTTGGAAGAAACTATATCAGACAAAAGAAAAAGATTCTAAAACTAAAATAAAAAACACATTTACGCTGATCTTACAAGGACAGGATCTGCGAGGGCGAGTTGCTTTGCTGCCTCAAGTCCCACAGCTTCAACTGCCCAATGGAGTTCACTGTTAAAATCTCTGTTGTCCTCAGATACGTCACAGCGTGGATTGTGCTGCTGTCTGCATTCTCTGGGAAAAGTTAAGCAGCTCAGTAACAAAACATGTTACTAACACTTTACACACATTCAGTTAACTACAGAGGGTCTGGATTTTAATCTCACCTATGACTTGAATCACTCCTTCCTGGTCGGCTCTGAAAACAATTATCCTCCCGTCCTCCCCGACGGTGATGATTTCAGGACTGCTGCACACGACTCCGGTGCAGGGCAAGTTATCAGATGGGTAATGGTGAGCCCTCGCCCACTGATGAGAAACTGAAATAGTCTAAAAAAGAAAAATATGCAAACAAGGATGTAGGAGTTTGAGCAGTATATTATTCCTACAGCTATACTTGAGTTTGTGAAAGTCAAAAATTAGTTATTGCCTTTAAAACCATAGCATACCCCATTTGAATATGGACCCATTAAAATCATTGATATATTTTTAGGATGTAATTTGTAATAAAGCAAGTCTGTCACACTAAGCTACTATCCCAGAGATCTACAGATTCGGTTTTGATGTTAATGAAATCCAAAATAGCAAAATATCCCAGTCAGTTGAGGCTAGTAGTTTATGAGCCACATCATTACTCCAGATTCTACACTTACATTATATTTTTTTAAATTGTCCAGAAATTGAAACATTTAAACACATTTAAGCAAAAAAATCTGGAAAAATAAGATGCAGTTTGGCATACATCACACTGAAATAAGATGTTCTACAAAAACATGGCGATCAGTCGGATAATATTTTATTTTGATTATTATCAATCTTTATTTAACCAGACAAATCCCTATGAGATCATTGATCTCTTTTGTAAGGGAAGCCTGGGTCTGTAGGCAGCCTGACATGCATGTTTTTAGAATGGGAGGAAACAGGAGTTTGCTGAGAGAACCCACACAAACACGAGGAGAACATGCACTCCAGGTCCAAACCCAGGACATTCTTGCTGCGAGGCAACACCGCTAATGACGAATCCACTGTGCTGCCAAATAAAACTGAGACCTGCCTTAGATAAAAATAAATAAATGCTAAAATATGTGTTTCTGCCTTTAAAAATTTCAGTATGTCACAAATTAATGTTCAACATATTGGCCTAATTTTTATTCACCCTAAGAATTTATTAGGATGCTTTGTTATTTCAAAGGGATGACTTACATCATTAGTTTTTCCACAAGTAAAGATTTTGACAGACTTGTAGAGTTCAGTGTTTGAACGTTTTCAAAAGGTGGTAGACAAGACTTTTTATTCCAATCTCTAATCAAGAATTGGACTTTTACTTTATCCTAACCTGTAAAGCTCCAATAAATGTCAACACTATTATCATATTTTTAATTCATTTCATAACCGAACATAAGTAATTGTAAACCACTCTGTGAGTTGTAATATCTTCAATCCATACTTAAAGAACATCTTGCAGATTTGAGCAAACTTGATTTAGTGGGAGAAACAGCAGTAATGCATGTCTATTTTGATTTAAAAGTCTGCAGACCCCTGTCCTAACAACTGGAAGGCAAAGCAGTATTTTTATGTACAGGTGAATGTTAGCTGCAGCGCACTGTTTACATTTTGTCATGGAGCTTTAAAACAAGCACTTTTATAACCAGGTTTAGGACTTAAACTCAAAAGGACATAAGACAAATCTAAGCAGCCTCTTTGTTAAGCATCAGTGCTTTTTAGGCTTCCTAGTGAACGCTTGAACTTTTAGTTTTGCTCTGGTGTCTTTGTGTTTTATGAGATTACTTGTTCTGCTGCATCAGAAGTGTTTGTCCAACTAATCTGCTGTAGGGATCTTGTGTTTTGAAGCTGTTACATAAGCGGCTTGTCATGACTGTCGAACCCTACTTTACCTGACTGTTCTGGTGATGACGATAGATGGTGACTGCTCCCGTTGACGATGCTGTGACAATTCTCTCTTGGTCCAGAAACTATAACAAAACAATATTATGAACAAAACAGCCCACATGTCACATTAATAATAAAAATGTGTGACTTGCAGGTACAGAATAAAACTAAATGCGTGAGAATTATTTGATGACAACATTGTCCTTTTAGGTGTTCAACCTGAAGGTCCAGAACATCTCCACTGTGCTTGTATTCACAGATGAGCTGCGGGTCTCCTTCACATCCATCTTCCAGACCTGAACTGCCATGATTTCCAATGGACCAAATGGATATCTTGTTATCCTGCACAAAGAGACAAACTCTGAGTATTAATGTTTGAAACTATGCTCAGTATTACCGTTCTGATTTCGACCAAATACCTCGGTCACAAACTAGTCTTGAAACAAAATAATGGAGCCATCACTTCCAATTATGTGCAACTTTGTGGTAAATTTAAACCATGTTTGTAAAGTACGAGCACGCCGAAAGAACGCATAATGGTTACTAATAAAGTTTAATTCACTATTTAGTAGTTGTAAAGTGTGTAAATATACCTATTAGAGAAAAACATTAAAAATACATAGATTTTGTGTTAAATCTGGACGAACTTGCCAACCTCGTTGTCCCACGAGCCAGTCGCAAAAATATCTGGTTGTTGTAACGATGAATATGAAACTGGACGCCATCTTGTCTTGCTAACTTTTTGGGACACGTATTTAGCAGACTCCATGAAGACGGACACGGTTACAGTCGCTTAAAAATAAGCAAATCCTATTTTTTTTAACGTTAGCTTAGCTTTGTGTACGCGCCCGCTACTTTATAAGTAAGTACGGTGGCTGAGGAGGACCAAAAGCCTGAACAGCTTTTCTCGCAGGGAATTTGCGTCTTGCGCCACCTAGCGGCCATCTCTCACGTTACTGCGGCAAATCTGAAAAAGCGCTGCATGACACAGATGAATGTCGCTTTTATTTTCTTTCAGCTCATATTTAGTTTAATGCGTAACAGAAGAGACAAGTTATTTCCTAAAATGACCCTGTTTTGTGTTTGTGTGTGTATCTGAATAGATGTGAAAAAAATAATAATTGGATGTCTGGTGACGTATCCGCCGCTCCGCCGTCCGCTCTGGAGGTGGTCAGCTTCATAGGCAAAACGTTTGGCGCAGGCGCTGTACTCACAGCTGCTGTCTACATACTCCGTAAAGTTTGCTTAATAATGGCCTGGAAATCCGGAGGAGCCAGCCACGCAGAGCTTGTTAACAACCTCCGCAGTAAGTCTGAGTGCGCTTTGCAGCTTCGATGAATTTTAGACGCGTCGCTGGGAAACGGTGTTTGGAGGCTGCTCGGGTTAGCGCAGCAGCGTTAGCTAGCTAGCTAGTTGTTGACGCAACGTTACACCTCTCTCCCTCCACACCCTCTTTCTTACAAACCACGTTTACGCTAATGGGACTGTCACGTTTCCGTCGTTGCAGAAAAAGAGGCAGAAACGACCTCTTCATTGTGCCGCGAATGCGTAGAAAATGGCAGCGTTGCGTTAAGTTAGCTTAGCCTGTTAGCCCTATGTGCGTCACTTGGGGGGTTTGTGGCACTGCTCATGTTCACTGATGTCTCCAATCAACTGCTGCACTTTCACATGAATGATAGTGTCAGCTGAACTTTAAAAGGCTACTTTCTGCAGGTAAAATAAATAAAATGTAACGACAGTTAGCCTTAGCGCTGCGGCAGTGAGTTGCTACTGTGCAAAAAGTCCTAGAGCACCGCCAGCATAATTTAAAACTGATCCTGAATTATTTTAATGTTAAGCATTCTTTTCCAACTGTCATTCGGCAGTAGTGTGTTTGTCCTTGTCTGGCCTGTTAGTAAAATATCCCATGAACCACTGGGCTAATACGCATTAAAGACTTTTTTAAGTACAAACCAGATTCCAAAAAAGTTGGGACACTAAATTGTGAATAAAAACTGAATGCAATGATGTGGAGATGACAAATGTCAATGTTAATTTTGTAATAGAACATAGATGACAGATCAAAGGTTTAATCTGAGTAAATGTAAGATTTTAAAGGAAAAATATGTTGATTCAAAATTTCACAGTGTCAACAAATCCCAAAAAAGTTGGGACAAGTAGCAATA
>JARVGS010000222.1:29118040-29132288 GCA_031762315.1 Hypsolebias antenori | reverse complement strand
TTGTAAATAAGGCGTTTAAAAAGACGTGACGGCCGCCATGTTGGTTTTTAGTTTCGTTTTCGGCCGCACCGGGAGCCTGTCCCGGTAACCGGCTTTTTCGGTATCCGGCCGGGCCGGTAGAACGGAACTAAGCCGGATACCGGGGACTACCTGTATTTAAAAATAAATAAAACGCTCAAAAACCAATTAGGTGTCCAGCATATATTAAAGATGTAATACTTATTTATGGGGATGTCTGACTTTGATTTAACCACGAGAATTTAAGTTTATAATAACCGCTTAAAAATAAACAACAGAAGAAGAAATCTTGTTTTTAGACTGAACTGCACCTTCAATAAAATGTTCTCCCACCCGAGCCTGAACACTTCCTGTTTACTCTGAGAGAAGACCCTTTTTTATTTAAATCTAATTATATTTTTGTTTATATAAAACGCATGTCATATTTAAGATTGTCAATTTATAGCAAGGCTGTTTTAAATCTGCAATGATTAAAAGCTCAAGATACAAATTCATGATGTCGTTTCACCAAAAAGGAATTGAGATCAAAGATTTCTTGCTTTTAACTTTGAAAGACTTCCAGCTGATATACTCAAACCCTGATGGTTGTGATGTGGCTGCTCTCCAGGGAGCGAAGGTTAAATACAACACGGGAGCTGACAGCTGTCACCATGGCGACTGTCGGAGGGAGGAGCACGGAGCGGGGAGCTCCTTCCGTTTCTCGTTCTCTCCTCTCCACGGTAATGATGTGAATTTACATAAAGGCCGTTTGTCTCCTCGCTCCTGTCGGGCTCCTCTCTCAAACTGAGCCCCGCACCGCCAGGCGGAGTGATAAAGGAGCAGCGCACCCGTTTCTGATCAATAATTAAACTCTTATTAAGGCTCAGGGGTTCATGTGGGCTGGGGACTGCTCAGTCAGGAGTCAGTAAAGCAGCACCACAACATCTGGTAAAGATTTTCACAACTACTAGTCACCAAGAATAAAAACATTCTTAACTAGAGAAATTGCATTTCCTGCAAAAGTGCAGTGTGAACCGTTGCTGGAAAATAGCTGAAATGTAGCCGAAATGGATGAACAAGCCTAACTTAGTAGAAGAAAACAGAAATAATACATATTTGCTGAATTAGGTTTAAATAAACAGAAATGAGCACAAAACTTAGAAAATTAACTAAAATAGCTGAAATTAGCAATAAAAAAATGCTGAAAGTAGCTGAAAAGGCAGAAAGAAGCTTAAGCTACTAGAAGGAACTGTAGAGAGCTGAAATGAGCTCCAAGAATGTGGAATTAACTGAAAAAGCTAAAATGAACATAAACAGCTAAATAGTAGCTGACATAACAAAAAAAAGTTGAAACTAGCAAATAAGCTGAATGGAGCATAACAAGCTGAAATTAGCAGAAAACAAGTTAATTACGCTGAAAGTAGCAGAAATTACCACAATTTTTTTTCATTTATCTGAAAACAGCTGAAATTAGCTTTAAAAACAAGCTGAAATGGATGAACAAGCCTAACTTAGTAGAAGAAAACAGAAATAATACATATTTGTTGAATTAGGTTAAAATAAAGAGAAATGAGCACATAAATTAGGGAATTAGCTAAAATACATAGATTAAATTAGCCACACACACAACCAAAAAAAAAAAAAAAAAAACTGAAAGTAGCTGAAAAGGCCGAAAGAAGCTTAAACTACTAGAAGGAACTGTAAAGAGCTGAAATGAGCTCCAAGAATGTGGAATTAGCTGAAAAAGCTAGTATTAGCATAAAACAGCTAAATAGTAGCTGAAATACCACACACACAAAAAAGCTGAAACTAGCAAATAAGATGAAAGGAGGATAATGAGCTGAAATTAGCAAAAAAAAAAAAAAAAAGTTAATTTGGCTAAAAGTAGCAGAACTTACCACAAATACTTGAATTTATCGGAAAACAGCTGAAATTAGCTAAAATATGCTATAAATGTAGCTGAAAAGGCAGAACAAGCTTAAATTAGCTGAAGAAAGCAGAAAAACACATTTGCCCAACTAGGCTGAAAAGCAGAAATGAGAACAAAAAGAAGATTATCTGAAAAATTCTGAAATTAGCACACACAAAAAAAACCTGCTGAAAGGTAGCTTAAAAAGCAAAAAGAAGCTTAAATTTATCAGGAGGTTAAAAGTGCACTTTTTTTTCAGAATTAGGCTGAAAAAAGTTGAAATGAATGTTAAAAAATGTGGCTGCTACATATAATTGACTATAAACTGAGCATAACTGGGACAGTTTTACAGATACACAGCTAAAATGTGGTGTAATAGTAGCTGACAGTCATCTCCAGCACAAAGCAAACCGAGTGAAATCCTTATTAACTGTTGAAGCCAAGCTTGTCTGTCTGTTAGCAAAATAGCTCATGAACAACTACACAAATTTAAACAAAACTTTCAGAAGTACAAATGACAACTCCACCGGTAAATTACTTAATTCACTGTAAAAACAAAACATGCAGTTTTAAAAATGAAAAGAAGCTGTGACCTCCATTTGTCCCGAATATCAGATACGTGTAATAACCAAGGAGTCTTTTCAATCTGGTTGTATCAGGTAAATGTAGGAATCAGTCACCTCCCGGACTCTACAGTCAAACATGGCGGCTAACGTTGTGGGAACGTTTTGTTTTCCTGTAACGGTCACTGGGAATGCCTCCTGTCTTTTTGCCCATGTCTCTGTCTCCAAACATACAACATAGCTGGTCTCACCACTGTCTTGTGAATCTTATCGCAAATCACTCCCCAACCTTTCCTCCATCCACTCTACTCTTTCCACCTATGTAAGACAATGGACAACTTTCCCTCCACTGACGTAGATTTTCTTCCTGGAACTAGGACTAAATCAGACCAGACTCAATCAACAGTAGGTTTTGTTACGCATCTCATAAAGAAGAGGGAGAGATGTCTGATGGTGCCATTTTTATTTTTTAATTTAGGATAAAAATGGTAAGGAACAAGATCTATACTCTGCCCAGTTCATGCTATGAGTCCAGTTAGGACTCCCTCAAATTGAAGTGGGAAACGGACGTGGAAGAACCCAAATCAGACTCAATCTGGCGAAAGATCATTAAGAACATTTATTCATCTTCAATCTGTCTGAGACACGCTGTAGTTCAATTCATTGTGGTGCACTGGCTGCACTGGTCCAAAGACAAGCTGTCCAAGATCAAAGTCAACCTGGACCCCGCATGTAATCATTGTAAACAACTCGAGCTACACTCCTGCATAAGTTCTGGACTTGTCCACAAACTGTGGAGCTATTGGCAATCTATTTTTGACAGCTTCTCTGAGGAATGTGGAAAAACTGTCCATCCATCACCATTCATCTCACTGTTTGGGGTGGTCCCTGTGGATATGTCTTTTTAAGAGAAGGGTGTGATTGCTTTTGGTTCTCTTAAGGCTAGAAGATTGGTCCTGTGCAATTAGAAGGACCCACACCCCCGAGCATATACTGTATAATGCACATTGGCTAAGAGAGGTAATGTACCATATTCATCTGGAAAAAAATTAAATACCCTGAAGGGTTCTGTTAAAATATTTTAGGACACCTGGCAGCCTTGTGTGTCATATGTTGAAAACATGTCAATGTCTGTTTAGGACATTTGTGCATGTGTGACGGATCTGGTGTGGGAGGGGAGGAGATTTAGTTTTGCATTTTATTTTTAATAAATAATGTTGTTGAGTTTTTTTTTTTGGTGTGTGTTTGTGTTTTTAAAAAATTATTTAAAAAAAATAGCAACAAAAAAAAACCCCTCTCAGGAACAGTTTTGGTGTCATATCCCAGGAACGGACACAACAACCGATGCCAAGACCTCTTGGTAAAAACATTTTAACATTTGCCGCCAAATTAAAGCACAGCTGGTGACTGAGGCGGCTGCAGCATGAAAACCACAGGAAGTTTACAAGAAAAACAGCTGGTGTGAAAACCCTCCTGCGCTGAGCATCTGGAGGAGCAGACTGAGAACGTCTGCCAGTGTTTTATTTAAAAAAATAAATATGAAATACGTTTTGTTAGGATCCTTCTTTCTAATTTGATTAGATAAAAGTTTATATTGTTGCCTGAAAAGATAAATACAAATAAATAAGAAATTAATTACGTTTGTATGGAACAACCTGATTTATGTTACAATGAAAAAGACAAAGGAAAAAAAGGGTTTTGTGAATAAGTTAGCCCCAGTGTGGGTAATTGTTTTAATATAAAGGAACACATGATGAAGTAATTGTCATTTTACTCAAAAATTATATCCATATTTACAGTTTAGTAACGGAATAGTTTGTCACTCAATATTTATCGTCACCGATTTATAACTTTTCACATTTATTCTTGTTTTAATGTGTGATGTTTTACAGTGTATCATGTGTACTTTTATTTTGCTGCTGATCAATGAAATGGATCAAAGGATCATTCTGATTTTCTATTCAAGCCCAAAAGTGTAAAAATTACATAACATTCATTTATGAATGTTGTTTACGTTATGTGATTTATTCATGAATGCAATTTATGTTATGTTATTTATTAATGAATGTTATTTATGTTATGTAATTTATTAATTTATGGTATGTAATTTTTCAATGAATGTTATTTATGTTGTGCTATTTATTAATGAATGTTATTTATGTTATGCTATTTATTTATGAATGTTATTTATGTTATGTAATTTATTAATTTATGGTATGTAATTTTTCAATGAATGTTATTTATGTTATGTTATTTATTAATGAATGCTATTTATGTTATCTTTATTAATGAATGTTATTTATGTTATGTTATTTATTAATGAATGTTATGTTATGTTATTTATTAATGAATGCTATTTATGTTATGCTACTTATTAATGAATGCTATTTACGTTATGTTTATTAATGAATGTTATTTATGATATGTTATTTATTATTGAATGTTATGTTATGTTACTTATTAATGAATGTTATTTATGTTATGCTATTTATTTATGAATGCTCTTTATGAATGAATTTAAAAAGGTTAATCATCCACTGTCTTGCATCCTGAAATTTTGAACAAAAACTTGCATGATCTGTTAGTATTAAAAGTGCCTGTGACATTAAAATTTTGTAATAAATATGAATGCATTTTTGGAAAGATAACAATAATGTATTGCAAAAATAAAAAATCCATGTCGCTGAGATGAACGGTTGTCGAGTTATTTGCATGAGCAGTAACAGGAAGTGATGACAAATGGGAACACCTGCATGAAAACAATGGCTGACAACAGAAGAATCTGATGCGTTAGATTATTTCAGTAAACAAAGAGCAGGGAGTTCCCCTTTTTTTAAGAGCTCCCCCTTGATGTCACTTCCTGTTTCACTTTGGCTGCACCAAAGTGCACCTGAAAATCATGTGTATTACTCCAAATTTATGAAATATTAATATGTTTTCTTCCACTTCTGTATTTATAGGATATGCACGCCCCAGCCACATTAAGAGTATGTGTTAGGGGTGACTCTCAGCTACTACCACACCAATGGTTAGCTGAAATGACAGAGTCATAGCTATTTTTGTGTTTGGGAAAGTCGATTACCTGTGGTGGCCATCTTGAATATGTCGATTTCAAAAGGTAACGAGTTGTAAATGTAGAGTCGATGTTTACTTTTTAAAAATTGCAAGAAAATCTGTCTACTGGGTCATGGGATATTTTGCTAACAGACCAACAATGGTATTACATGATGGCCCACTGCCTGTAAAGGCGACATGACAACAAATCAGCGTCTCCTACAGAACAAACCAGAGCTTTCCAGCTGGTGCTCAAATGTATCATCTGTCAGATTAAATACTTCTGTCTCTGCAGGTGTTAATGTGCGTCGCTGTGTCTTGTGTGCGTTCCATCTCACCGGTTCAGTGCAAAGGCGTAGTGGAACTTGACATGCGGGTGAGCCATGGGGTCAAACGTTGGGAGCTTCTCCAGAGTCTCAACCAGCTTCACGATGGACTCGTAGTCCTGAATGGTAACGAAAGAACAAAGTATGAGCATCCTGCTGCAGCCTGCTTCGTTAGCGTGACAATTAATAGACAGAGGCGTTTCTGCACGAATGTTTCCCAAACAGACTAAATCTGATCCATTTATGAGCTCCTTTCTGCACCTTCATCCTGAGACGCAACCCTCTTTATTATAAGTGAGTGGGCTCTTCATGTTTTTGTTCCTCCTACTTGCCTACATAGTCAGCATACCCACAGCTTGTTGAATAATTCAGCTCATGCTCCATGCTTGTTGTGGAAATGAATGATTCATACAGCTGTGCACGGCCCTCGGTGAGCATGAGGACCTGGACAACAAGCGCCACTACAAAGCAAACATTAAGTAGGAAGGTTTAAGTCTCTGCTCGCTGCAGGTCTGAAAGGACTCATGTTGGAGGAAAAACAGGATCCGCTGATGTGATGGTGTCGGACTGATGCAGCTCGTTTCAGTGTCTGCGTTGTGTTTGCACAATATTCAAGGGGGTAGGAGTTACACCGTGTAGAAGAAAAGAGGTAGTTTTTTGTCTTGTACAAGGAGGCACATAGTCCTGGTGAGTGGAGGGAGCAATTGTGGACGGAGCGAAGTAGTACCCGACGGTAGCCTTGGCAACCATAGCTTAACCTTCGGCTGCCATCATTTGAGGAAACTATATTTTAAAGCAATATAAACATTAGAATGCATAGTTTCCTCAAACGACAGGGGTGGCTGGTGTACATATATCAAGATGCAAACATGTTTGTTTACAAAATCCAAGATGGCGGCTTTTTGATGCATGGCCAAGATGGTCACGCACCAAAAAGGAAGTTGGCCTTTTGCTTTTTCTCCCATTATCCAGCTCACAAAGCTTACACATATAAATAAATATCTATTGTGGCCACCATCTTGGATTTTGACCTGGTTTTCCCAATTTCTGAAAGGGCACTTTCTTACACCTAGATGTAGCCACATACCAAAATGCAGGCTGGTAACTTGTTTATTTGTCAAGTTATCGTGCTAAGAACATTCACGGATGGGTGGAGGGTGTTTTCAATTCCCCCTTTTAGTTCTGCGGCAGAAACAAGACGTTTTGTTGTTGACTGATAAACAAAACGGGACTTCTACTTTGAGTCACATTAAACTCCAAGAAGCGCAGGACCGTTCTGATTATAAAACAAAATGCGAACACGACTGTTTCTTTTCAAGCCCTGCATTTAACAAAGGATGGCTGGAGAAAAAGGTTTTACTCATAATGTTCAAAGCATGTCAGAGTTTTTTCTTCAGGTGCTGGCCTTCTGAAACTACTCCCATTTAAATACACGCCATTTAAAAGAATACTTGATGTCCATTCAGTGCTTTATTAGGTCCACCTGTTCAGTTACTTGTTAACACCAATAATTAATTAGTCAGTCATATGGCTGCATTGCATTTAAGCATCTAGACGTAGTAAAGACATCTAGGTAGAGTTCAAACTGAGCTTCATAATGGAGAAGAAAGAGGATTTAAGTGGTTTTAAACGTGGCGTGGTTGTTGGCTTGGTCTGAGGATTTCAGAAACTGATGAGCTACTGGGATTTTCACACATACTCAAGGGTTGTCTCTATTCATACATCTACAATACCAAAAACTAAGTGGTTAAACATTGCAATACCCCTACTGAGGCAGGCGGAAACAACGTTCCACCATTCAAAGGTACTCGTTTCTAGATTTCTTGTCGTTTCTGGGATTCCGCTTGCATGGCTCGGCTTTTTCCTTTCTGAAGGTGCCGAGATATTTTAACAGGTTGGACAAAATAATACTTATACATTGTTGTAAAGTAGTGAAAGGAGTCTTTCACATAGCATTTAAATACGTAACGACAGTCCAAAATATCCACAACATAAAGAGGAGGTGTAGAGACAACACATTATAGTTTTCCAAAAATTATATCTATATTTTTTGTAATTCTAGAGGTAACAGGAAAAAAAAATCAGTTTCACAGACAGATTTTTCCGGTGGTGTAGCCTCGTGATACGGGGGCATATGGAGTATACCCAATAGAAAAGCCTACAATTTCAGTATACCCATCCAATATCATTGGGCACGTGTCATTGATACATTAAATGCTTCTGTAACAGTCTATTGGTATGCTGCTCTTATTACAGTCACTTATCCAGTATACTTGTATGTTCTTTCCACAGATTTCAGCTTCAAAGTATCCGAATTATCACTATAATCGTAATGATGTCAAAAAAATTGGATATCTTTTTAAAACAAGTCATTTTAACCAGGCTGTGGCTTCACCTAATAAGAATTGACGTAGGTTTGTTTGTGAGAACAGCATTTTAAAAACATCCATCTGATAAAGATAAGAGGTCTTCTCTACTGTTGTCAAATGTAAGTCATCTCTTGATGATCAGATTTGCACTGTTGTGCAAAGTTTGTTGTTCATTTAATGAAATATAAGCAGCAGAGAAATTTGGAAATGTTCAATTTGCTTAACTGTACTAACTGGTGTACTTTGGTTTCTAAGCACAGTATACCCACTACAAAAATGTAGACAACACCACTGGATGTTTCGTCTAAAACAAAAAAAAAAAAAAAAAGGAGAAGCTCATGTTGATTTTTGGACATCGGGCCTGAGCAGAAGTACCTGGATGTCTCTGTACGTCAGCAGCAAGTTGATGACGACGTCCACTGAAAGGCACTCCACGTTGTCCAGCCGCTGCTGAATTCGGCTGAGTTCGGCCGACAGCTCCATGCCGGTGTAAAGCTCGCGAGCTTTACGGATCTCGTTCAAAATGGTCTCGCGGAAATACTGGCTGCAGGACAGAAGAAGCCGTGCATTTACAAACGTCAGACATCATGTCAGAGACGATCTGCTTGGAAGGAGACGTCCGAAATGCACCTCCGGTTTCATGTGTCAGGGGAGGCCTTCTGCTAAGGAAAAAACTGATCTGCGCCAACACAAACATAATTAGCACCTGATTAAAACTGTTTTAAGATCTCCTCGAGGAACAGTTCTGCCATGATTAGAATAATTCATTCGCTCAGTGCCCTCATCGTTTTACATAACTTAGATCACTCCAGGAAAACAAAAACAAACAAACAAAAAAAAAATATATATATAGTTTCCTCCAATTCTTAAAAATTTTCTTTGGATAAAGTTAACAAAATCTTTGCATTCTGAGTAATACAATGTCCACATTAACTTGATCTTTCCATTAAAAAAACAACTGTAGATACAGCCTTGAAACCAGACCAACCTTTAAGGTTGCAGCAGTTAAATTGTTCCTACAACAACCTCCAGTTAGACTAAAGTATGTGGCCACACCTGACCGTCACACTAACACGGATCGCATGACGCTGGTCCCATGTTTGCAGCTACAACAGCTTCCACTCTTCCCTGGAAGCTTAAATTCTTTGGAGTGTCACTGTGGGACTTTGTGCACATTCATCTTGTAGAATGTGTCGAACTCCAGAACTGAGAGCCAAATACGGTTTTGTAAAGATTCTATCTGGCCTCAAAGAAGATGTTTTAAATGGAAGATGTTTGTTTTGCCTCATATTGTGCTTAAAAATGAGCATACTTTATAGTTAGTGCTGGCTGACCAACTTTGACATGTTCAGAAATATTTGAGTTTGTGGTGGAAAGAACAACAGAGAAGTCAAATGGGACCAGTCAAACTCTTGTTGAAGAACATGTAACCAATAAATGATGTCAGGTTTTGTGCAACATTAAAATTTCAGTGGTATTTTTAATTCAAATCCTATAGCGGCACATATTTACTGCAATAAACTTCTAGCAGTAAATGTAACATGTAGGATGTAGGAATGGCAATAAATGCTCCGACTGTTCAAGTCCCGAGCTGTCTGTGTCTGTCTTCCCGCCGCTGCACAAAGTTAAATGGGTTAGTCTCGATGCAGGAAGCAGCTTCGGCCTCTGTTAGTATAATTAAAAACTAAGGAAACACAGAAAAAGATGCGTCCCATTGACAAGGTGAAAACAACCAGTAAATGTGCAAATAAAAATATAGACTAAGAAAACTGCATTTTTAGAATTTAGTAGACAAATAAAGAGGAATTTATTTTGTCACCACATGCATCAGTGCAATCTCAGCTTAACTAATGAACATTTAGGTAAGTTACTGTGTCTGACAACATTTTTGACCCAAAGTTGTGAAAAAAAAAAGGTAATTTTTCACATGGGATTGTTGTTTTAAACTGTCTTAAAGTCTAATTTTGATAGTGCTGTCTTGTTGCTTTCAAGTTCATTGTATTTATCATGTTATTTTTGTAAGAAAACATTTGGTCGGGTCATGTAAACTCATTTCGGTAATTGTTTTATTTAAGATTATCACTTGTGTCTGTTGTACAGCTCAGTCTCTGTGCTACATTTAATACAGCCAGTCATGCTGTTTTGTTATAAAGGGTTAAATGAATTAGGCTTGTTTTTGTTAAATGTATCAGAAAATTTCCAGTTGTTTGTAAACAGTGAATAAACATGAATTAGTGTTAGCCATGGAGATCCACTGGGATTGGTGCTTGAACCTCTGCTTTTATTTTGGAAACTTTCAAAAGGTAATATTAGATATCACTGCATAAATGTTCCTTTCTATGCCATTGATCCTCAGCTTTATTTATCTTTGAAACCAGAGGAGTGACTCATTCATGCACTTTATATTTTATTACTAATAAAACTGTACAAATAGCGGTCTTTTCTTTCATGCAGGAAAATAAGAGATGTAGGTCAAATAATGCCTGAAGTGCTACGCTGCGATTACTTTATGCATGTTGGTTTCCACAAGAAACAACCTTCAGTGAATTACACGTTTCTCTTCTCTGCCTGAGTCACTATTTCTGGCAGGGAACTAACAAGCTGCTGCAGCAACTGCTGACAGGAGAGCGTGAAGACATTACCCCAGCAACAAAGATGCTGCAAATGGCTTTTTAAAAGAATAGCTCTCCACACTAGTCAAAGGTAAAGGATGCATGCAAAAATCATTACAGAAAGTAAAAACAGGAAGGGTTGGATAATAAATCAAAGGCGCTGAACAGAATGAGCACCTAATTACTGCTTCAGCATGGTGCAGACTCATTTTCCCTCTTAACAGCCTCGTTGTCATCCTAAAACCTGCCTTATCATCCATTTTGTACAATATTTTGCATAAAACTGTAAAATTATCTGTCAACCCACAACTAAAATACTGTTTAAAGATATAAGGAAATAACTTTTCCGCTGAAACATGCACTAACCATTTAAACCAGTGACGGTGAATTGCTTTGGGAGGAACTCCGTGTTAGTGTTTGCTGAATAGATCTCTCTTCAGCTTCTTTTTCTCCAAACTTGGCTTTAATTTTCAAAGTGTTTCCTCAAGCTAAGCTATGAGCTAAGCTAACATGACGACCTTGGGGGGAAAAAAAAACCTCCGTCTTTTCGAAGCTCTAAAAATTCACAGTTGAACCCTGTGCCTTCGTATAAAAAGTTTTTCTCTACAAAAAGAAGATGAGAACTTGTTTACTGATTTTTTTTAATTAAAAGCTTTGTGTGGAAAATGCTAAGCTAAAGAGCTCAAATCACACCGAGCGTCCGCCATTTTGAGAACCGAAAACAGCTCATGTCAAGGGGCCTCTCTCCCATTTTTCTTAGAGATACGCTGCTCGCTCCCTCACTATCCATCCATCAGTTCAAACAGTCTTGTACTGCCATCTGGTGGTCAAAAAGGTACTACACTCAAAATAAATCAACGTTTCTTGTTAAATTTGACGATAATTACTAATTATTGTCAAATTTCAAACAATATTATTGCTTATCGCAATAATTTCTGGGACAATTAATCGCCCAGCAAAATTTGTTATCAAGACAGGCCTATTTGGAATAACATATTTTATTGTCATTGACATATAGGTAAGATAACATCTGTACAATTTTCCCTCATATCAATAGTTTGTGTTCTTAAACTAAATAAAAAATTGTGAGTAATTTTTGTGAGCAGCTTCTAGCTACTATCTGTGTTTATTTACCTACAAAACTTTTTTTTCCCTTCATGCTCTCGGCGAAGGTGGACACTTTTTCCTCCCGCTCCTTCCCCTGCTTCTGCTCTTTGTCCTGTGAACCTTAACCCACCGCCTTCGCTGGCCTCCCTCATCGTGTCACCTGTAAGCTGCCTTTTTATGCTGAGGTTTTTTTTTTTTGCAACTTCACACTGTGTCCTGTTAGGGATACAATGTGAGATATGATTTTTTTTATTTACTTCTCCTATCCCTCGTGTTGCCGTTTTCTTATCTAACGAAAAATGGCAGCACCTCTCATGAGGCTGCAGCCTCAGGCACCTCCGTCTTCCCATGTATGTTGTTTGGACGGGCTGTACTGAAATGCAATTTTGTTGCGTTTTTGTGCAATGACAATAAAGCTGATTCTGAACACAGCTGAAGTGACTGAAAAGAGGTGAACAAAGGTGTTGCCATGAAGGAGCCGTTTGGGATGACGTCTAATAGTTTAGATGCATCAGGTGGTGTTTACGCTTAGATGAGTGAAGTGCAGATAAAAGTGTTTTGTTTACATTGAGTGTGGACCCGCATTTCAGAATGACAAATTAATATATCAAAAAAACTAATGGGTTGAACTCCTTAAGATTGCAACATTTAATGTAGTTCAGGACGATCTGTTTCTATTTGTTTTCATAGTTTGATGTGTCTTTACACCACGTCTATCCATGGCAGCTGGTGCCGTTTGCTGCTTTATTTCTTCTTAGGAACTATATCATAAAGTCAAACTAAATGTAATTACTTCTTCCTTTCTTACCAGAACCATAAACATAATCGACATCCCTTCTTAGCTACAAGCTAATTGCTTCCATTTGAAGACATCAGAAAGACACGCAGGCTTTCGGCGGTGCACTCACTGCGAGTTGGCCTGGGACACTTTGAGAAGCTGGACGAAGCGGTCCAGCAGCGGCATGCAGATGGGCCCCAGCAGCATCTCGAAGCTGGGCTGCATCAGCTCGGTCAGACCCTTCATCAGGCTGCCCTCGCAGCTGTACGCCTTGTTGTGCGGCGTCACCATGTACGGGATGAAGGTGTAGTTCGCCGAGCTCGTCTGTGGACGAAACAAAGAAGCGTTATGGCGTAGCAGTTGTCCGATGAGACACTGGGGGGGCGTCGCCCGGGAACTTAAAGGTGGGAACACACGGAAAACATTAGCAGTTATAACATGTGTTTATTTCTTTACTTTTTGTTTAAGATTAAAGCTCAGCGTTGCCTCGTACATTAAAAAGAAACACAAATTGTAGTTTTAGGAACAGAAAATGCTGCTTGTTGAACTCTGTAGGACCCAATGCTGAATTTTAATAAACCGTCAACAATTTCATTATTTTATCCACTTCATGGACTGGACTGGAGGATGGGAGACAGCGACGACGTGAAGATTCAACACGTCTTAGATAGAGAACTTTTACTTATTGGCTTTTCTATGTAAAGTGCCCTGAGACAACTTTGTTGTGATTAGGTGCTTTATAAATAAACAGAACTGAATTGAATTAATAAAAATAATAAAATCACACATTAAAGGGTAGCGTCTCACTGAGTGAAGACACAGAATTGTGAGAAAATAGACAAACTTTCCGTTGCAGTCTCACTGAAGTGTTTGCAAACAAGTGACCAACTAGTATTTTAGCTGTTTTAAGTGGCTAAAAGTGTGAATGTTTATGAAGCATTCACTCTGTCCATTATTGTTGCATACGTTTTTCAGCTTCTTTCACGTTCCACAATTTTTGTGCTATTTCAACAAATCATAAATCAAAACGTTCAGCTCTTTCAAGACAATCCTGCTATGACTTTTAGTATTGGTGCAACGTTAGCTTTTTGAAATGTTTAGCCTTTTCTGCCATTTTTCCCTCCTAGGAAATGAATTGAGATCATTGTACATCCTTCAGATCTTTAGATCTGTTTACAACCTTTTATTGCACTGTTCACATTTTGTTCTGCTTCAGCTTCTTTCAGCTTCATTGTGCAAAATAAAATAAATATTCAGCTGCATTCAGCTAATTTCAGCTGTTCTTTCAGCTGTTTTGTGCTCCTTTCTGCTAACTACAAGATTTCTGTGCTTCTGACAATTTTCTGCTTGTTATGCTCCTTTTAGCTTATTTCTGCAAGTTTCAACTATTTCCCTGATGCATGCTCAATAATCCAGGTAGAAATATCTAAAAAGCTAAGTCTGGTCCTCTGGACAATCAAAAAAAAAAAAAAAAAAAAAAAAAAAAAAAAAACAAAAACCAAAAAAAAAAAAAAAAAAAAAAAAGAAAATTTT
>JARVGS010000222.1:28867669-28878684 GCA_031762315.1 Hypsolebias antenori | reverse complement strand
AACTGTCGCAGATTGGTCTCATATTCTGTTTTATTTTGAAAAGCAAGCGGCCTTTCTTTAATTCTGCGTATTGTTTATTTTGCCTGATTTGCTCACAGGGGAACGCATGTTTTCACGGTTTTACAACATGAGTAAATCTTTAAATCTCTAATTAAAATTTATTGTTTATTATTAATTTAAACACCAAACAAGCACTACGCTAATGTCCCCGGTTGCTGAAGTTTTGAAATAGTGCATTTTTGTAGTTTTCCAGTAGAGGGAGCAATTTTATCCACCAGCAGGTGCAACGGCGGATCCAGGGGGTGGTCACTGGTGGCCTTGGCCACCATAAATTGATCTTTGGTCAACCCAATCACTTGAGCAAACTAACCCAGAAAGCATATCATAGCAGAGATATTTTGCTAACAGACAGACAACCTAACTTGTTTACTGCGAAAATGAGAGCCACCCTTTAGCCAGCCAAGTGTTTACAACCACATGAATAATCAGTTTATAAAACATTAGTAAATACTTTATAATAAGATTTTTATTCCCCGACAACCAAATCTTGTTAAAATAAAAATAAAAGCTTTTTGGTCTCATTCATAAATTTGAATATGATTTAAAAAATATGTAAAATGACTACATTTCTGTCTCTGAGGTCACTTTTAAACTTTCTTTATAGGTTTTGTGTTTCAATGGTGGAAACCAAATCTGTGACATGACATGGAACTTGTGAAATAAACAGCATTAATGTAAAAAAATACATTTGTTTTTGAGAAATAAAGCAAAAAATGTTTGAAGCAGTCTTTCTAAAGTTTTATTTAAAACAAGAAGATTGTGGAAACTTAAAAATAAAATGAATTGGTTCAAACTTTTTGGATAGTATGTAAAAAAAAAAAAATCTACTTTGTACTTCAAACACATTTCTTCATCACAATTTTAAAAACACACATAAACACCAGTGGTTAGAGGCTGCATTTTCTTTTCCAGACTAAAACAGAAAGGTGTCAGTCAGATGTGTTTTTTTATTTTCATCCTTCTCTTTCATTGTGAAGCTGCTGTCCGTCATTTTGATGGACAGCTCAGAGGAGGGCTCTGACGGGCAGATGAGAGCAAGAAGCCAATCTCTGCCTCAGAGGCAACAGCACCAGTCCTGTGTTTTCCTGCCCACCTCCCACCACCTCCTCCTGCTCGCTGCCTCCCACCGCCCGCCGCAGACCCTCCCCTCTCGTCGGCCCGCAGCTCAGACAACATGGGCGCCTCCTCAGCAGCATCACCGTCCAGGACCAAAGACTCTATGAATGTTTAGAGGTAAAAACACGCACAGTGTGAATTTACTTAAGAGGAGCCGCTGTTTTTAAAAGCGTCTAACATTCGGAGGGTTTTTTGCTCTAGTGGCTTCATTTCTGCGTTGATTTTCCTTTTGCTTCCATCAGGCTCTTACTGAAGGTAGACCTCCATCACCAGGACCACTTTCATCCTCTTTTCATGGCTCCACGCCCTGCTCCTCAGGCCCTCCACACTCCCCAGGACCTCCTTCGGCCTCCTGCCTACCAAACATGGCTCCCCTGTTCTCCAGACCCACCTCGTTCTCCAGGCTCCCTGTGGACACTGGGCTTTCCATCTGTCTTTGCTGGACCGCTCCGGTCTGCAGGCTCTTCATGCCCACTGCTAGTCTCTTTCATGCTGCCCCCCCACACCCCCCCAGCGGACAACACACACAGGGGCTGGTGGAAAAATTGGCATGCGTGCATGTGTGGAGCAAAGACTCGTGTGCACAAAAAGCACCAAAAGAAATAAAAACAATTTTAAAAATCACACAGCAAGTTGAAGATGAACAATCTGCACGTGTGTGTGTGTGTGGTCTTTGTTAGGCCTGTTCTGGTATTAGCACCTATAGTCAGGACCAGTAGTCTTTTTGGGGGCCAAACCAGTCCCAGTATGGCAGAATGCCATTTTTGAGTTAGGAGTTACATGTAAGTTCAAGACTAAGATCAGGGTTTGGCTACAGGAAACTGGAGATGAAAGGGTCAGTACACAATAAAAACCTCTGTGTGGTGTGTGTGCATGTGCATGTGCATGTGCATGTGCGCGCCTTGTTCTCACGCAGAAGCTGAGAAAAAAGCAGACATGAAAAGGACTGAGTGATGAGCGCCTGACAGCAGCTCAACTGACACTGCTTGGTTTAGCTGTGGTGGGCGGGGCCTTACGTGATGATTGACACATGTCAAAGAGTCCTGCCCTTCAGCTGATAAAACGTCACACAACTTAAGATGATTTCATTTATTAACAGCAGCGGTGGATGTAATTGCACAAGGCCTAAATTTCATACAAAATTTCAACACAACAGGTTATTTATTTATTTATTTATTTTGGTGTTGACGTCTGTTGTATTTAAGAGATAGTTGATTATTATTACTGTTATTTTTTCTGAAATTGTTCACCTTTTTCATCCTGTGAGTAAACCAACAAGTTGCTCTGTGTGTAATCTTGTAGCTACGTCCGAACTAATCCACGTTTCAGCGCTTTTTACTGTTAATTTAAAATCCAAGCCGTTTTCAGTTGTTCGGCCGTGAGAGTCCAAGTCCAAGAAATGAAGCTCGTGTTTGTAACGTAGGAAACGGGAGTCGTCTGTGGTGAACTAAACGTGTGAATCTCATGTAGAGGTCGTCTCTTGTCTGAGCAAAAACAATCCACTTTTTAAATCAAAACCATTTTGGAAAGAGAAATAGTTTGTCAGATATCTGCGGTTTCCCAGTCTCCTTGTAGAGTAACCATCGGGATCATGACAGCCTGGCTCTGAAGTCAACATGTTATTTGTGGGTCTGGAGAAGGTTTATGGTTGAGTTCAGAGTCATACGAGGTGCCTCGGTCTCTTTTTGTGCCATCTGGTTTCTGTATTTGTTCCTGGGCTGCCCCTTGTCTTGTGATGTTCATAGATGGGTTGAGAATCAGATCTTCCAAGTCAAGATTCTCAAACACTGAACTTCTCCTTCTGGCTCAAAAATGAGTCTTTGCCTTTAATGGAGGAGTTCAGGTGTTTGGGATAGGTAACTGGTGAAATGAGGATGGAATGGAGGTGGAACAATTGTGTGGGGCATTGTCTGTCGTAACAAGGGTGTTGGTCTGGTCTGTTGTGATAAAGAAGTACCGTATTTTCCGTCGTAAACGCCGCACCGCTCTATAAGTCGCATCAGTCCAAATATGTCTAATAAAGTGGAAAAATACATCGCTTCGCCGTATAAGTCGCATCTATTATGGGTCACCTCCGAGTGTACACGGGAGGACTTTAACAAGAATTTAACTAGATCAACATTTAAAAACTAGTATTTGTTTGCTCAGCTTTATAGTAAAGTTGTGTCTCAGTCTAACGATTCCTTAATAAATGCACTTTGACGGTGAAAGCAGCTGCATTTTCAAAAGCCGATACGTGGAAACATGAACAGGCAGAGGGCGACTCACTGTCCATTTTTTCCTAAATTTAACAAGATAAACACCTAAAAACGATTTGTTTCCTCGACTTTATAGTAAAGGTGTGTCTCAGTTGAACTTTTCTTTAATAAATTCACTTCAATGGTCAAATCAGCTTAATTTTGCCAGAGCGGTGCAGCGAAATGCAGCTGATTTGACGGTTTTTCCAGGCAGACGACGGTGGCGCTGACTGTGTCATTAATGTAATTATATCTTGTTACTTTTTATTTGATGCTGTGATTTTTTTCTTAAGCAATTTGGTAACAGTTTCTGTTTTAAATGGGCTATATAAATAAATCTGACTTGACTTGACTTGATTAATAGCCACTTTTACCTATTACATGATACACTGGCATGCCATACCGCTTGACTGCCATCTAGTGGCTGAAAATTGTAGTGTTCAAAATTTTTAGTCAGAATCAATGAAAACGTTCATATCTGCTGTGATGTTTCATCCTTCATCCACAGGACTTCTTCAGTCTGAGGAGCCACCAAACCAAACTGAATCCCACATAGCACACTCCCAGAGTGGAAATTAGCCTCCGGGGCCCGCCCTCTCCCCCGTCATCTCCTCTAAGGCAGACCACGCCAAAGTGGTTCAAAACACCTGAAACTCCTGAAAGTGTTTCTTGAACACAGCTGAAGCTAAATCTATCAGGCAACACGCAGACAAAACGATGAACCGTCACCAGCTGCAGGACTTTGAAGAGCCATGAGACTCCAGACACTCACCGATGACCTGACCATCACCAGCAGGTTAACTCGACAGCGGTGCTGACCTCCCTTCGGCCTGTCCATCTCAGCTCTACACCCACCGACGTCCAACGGGAGCGCAGTAAACGAGCGCCTGTCAGCTGGAGTCGTGTGTCAGTACCTGCAGGCTCTTGTGAGGCACAGCTCTGCTCTCAAAAGCAACATTTTGACGAGTTCATCGTTTCTCGCTATAGGAGCCCACATGCGTCTCCCTCAAGTGATGCTGCTTCAATGTCATTGTTGTCAGGTGGATTCTGACGAACTTTAGTCTCCTCGTTAAACGCCGCGTGTCACGGCTCATCAACCTTGATGCGCAGAGCCGCGTTCGATGCCGTGTAACGATCAAACGGGGGTTTTGATTTGAAACGAGACGACACCGAGGCGCCGTCTGAGGAGGATTCGCCCGCCTCGGCTGGCGGTTGTAGCCGGGTGTTGGGCCTGTGGCTGGCAGGCTGCTGGCAGCGCTCCGCCAGGCAGATGAGCCGGGTTAATGTTGGGATTTGTTCCCTAAAGCTCCGACGCAGAGGAAATACTGATCAGCTCCGCCATCAGCTTCAAGAGCTGCTAATCGCTAATCAGCACTTACACAACCTCCGACTCGCACACGGAGAGGACCGAGTCGTGACGCAGAGTTCGTTACAACTCGCGTGGATTTATGTTTGAAATGTTTTTTTCTTATTGAAGCATTCACACTACTGTGAGCCGTTTTTCTTCTGCACATTTTCTGCAGCTTTCAAAACTTTCAGCTCTTTTAGGACGATCCTGCTATGACTCTCGGTATTAGTGCAACTTTAGCTTTTTGAAATATTTTCAGCCTTTTCTGCCATTTTTTTCTCCCTCATAGAAAATAAATTGAGCTCATTTTAGATCTTTAGATGTGTTCACAACCTTTTACTGCTCCTTTCACATTTTGTTCTGCTTCCGCTTCTTTCAGCTGTCTTGTGCAAATTTAAACTTTTTCAGCTACTTTCAGCTGTTTTTTTTCAGCTGTTTTGTGCTCCTTTTAGATTCTTTCTGCTAACGACAACGTTTTGTGCTTCAGTTTCAGTTGATTTCTGCGTTTCAGCGTTTTCTGCTATTTTAGCTACGATTGAGCTGTTTTATGCTAATTTTAGCTTTTTTCAGCTAAATCCCTATTTTTGCACTCATTTCTACTGTTTTCAGCCTAATTCATCAAAAATATGCTCTCTCTATTTCCTTCTGGTAATTTAAACATTTTTCTGTCTTTTTAGCTTTTCAGCAGTTTTTGGCTCATTTAGTTTTTTCGTATGATTTCCACATTTTGTCCTCATTTCTGCTTCTTTCAGCCGAAGTGGACAAACATGTTCTTTCTGCCTTTTTTAATTTAAGATTTCTCGACCTTTTCAGCTATACCTTTTTGCATTTTTATCTAATTTTGTCTGTTTTCAGACAAATGTAAGTTTTTTTTTGTGGTACTTTCTGCTACTTTCAGTCTAATTAACTTCTTTCTGATAATTTCAGCTTCGTATGCTCCTTTCAGCTTAATTATTATACTAGTTTCAGCTTTTATTGGTATTTCGGCTACTGGGAGCTACTGTTTCAGCTGTTTTATGCTAATTTTTGCTCTTTCAGCTCCACATTTCTGAGCTCATTTGAACTCCTTCCTTCCTTCTGGTAGTTTAAGCTTAGGCAGCATGACAGTTCAGTGGGTGTTTTTTCTGCTTTCTTTTGCTAATTTAGGGTTGTTTTTCAATTTCAGCTACATTTTGGCTACATTTCAGCTTGTTTTAATTAATTTCAGCTGTTTCTCAGCAAGTTATTCTGCAATAAGCATTCACACTGCATTTTCGCAGGAAATAGTTATTTTAGGAATAAGAGCATCACTTCAGATTTACGGTAAATGCTTTGCTGTGTTTTATTAACATGTAAGGATGGAAACAAGAACAACTAAAACTCTGCTGTAAAATTATTTATATTTTTATGATATTTTGAAGCATTATCCCTGATGACCACAAACCATAACTTTAGAAGACCTTCAGGATCTTTAGACAACTCATCAAACCCACCTCAGTCTTTCTCCTTACGTGTAAAATTTCATAAAAATATAAATAATTTTACAACAAGCATAGAAACCTTTTGTCCTTTATTTATTCTTCTCAATAATAAATTTACTCCAAAAATGGCCAAAATTTAAACCATGTTTTAAAGGAATGAGTGAATTAAACTTTTTTAAGAGTTTCCAACAGTTTGCTCAGCAAAGTTGTCCCAATTTAACAAAACTACCAAAACTGTTTCATTAGTTTTACTTTTTTCCTCCATGTTTAGACAATTTTAGGAGTTTGGCTAGTGCGATTAACTGTTTTAGCTTTTAGATATTGCTCAGCATGTTTTAGGTTTTCGCTACGGTTCTGGTTGTTTAGGCTTTAAGTCACTTTAGATGTGTACTGGTGTGCTCATTTTAGCTAGTGTTCAGCTTGTTTTAGCTAGTGTTCTGCTTATTTTAGCTCATAATTTGCTTTTTTCTTCCACTAGTTTTAGATTGTGCTCTGCTTGTTTTAGCTTACATTTTGCTGATTTCAGCTTGTGTTTTGTTCATTTTGTACTTGTTTTAGCTCATGCTCTGCACATTTTAGCTTGTGCTTTGCTCATTTTAGCATGTAGGCTATTCTGCTCATTTTACCCATAGTGATCTGTTGTTTTAGCTTGTGTCTGCTCATTTTAGTCTATTTTCTTCTTGTTGCTGAATTGAACTTGTATTCTAATCATTTTAGTTTGGGTTTTACTTGTTTTAGCTAGTGTTTTGTTGAATTTGTGCTTCTTTTAGCTCATGTTATGCCTGTTTTAGCTCATATTCTGCTTATTTTAGCTTTGCTTTGCTCAATATACCATGTATTTTTCTCATGTTAGCTTGTGTTGTGCTTGTTTTAGCTTGTGTTTTGTTGATTTTCTGCATATTTTAGCTTGCATTATACCTGTTTTAGCTTATTTTGCACATTTTAGCTTGTGCTTTTCCTAATTTTAGCATGCAGTCTGCCCATTGTAGCTTGTGTTCTGCTCATTTCAGCTTGTGCTCTGCTCATTTTAGCTTAAGTTCTAGCTTGTGTTCTGCTATTTTTAGCTTACGTCAGCTCACTTTAGTCTCTTTTCTTCTCATTGCTGAATTAAACTTGTATTCTAATCATTTATTTTGTGTTTTACTTGTTTTAGCTTGTGTTTTGTTGATTTTGTGCTTATTTTAGCTCACATTCTACTTATTTTAGCTTGTGCTTTGCTCAATTATGCGTGCATTTTGCTCATTTTAGCTTGTGTCATGCTTGTTTTATTTTAGCTTGTCTCTGCTCACTTTAGTCTCTTTGCTTTTTGTTGGCGAATTGAACTTGTGTTCTAATCATTTTAGTTTGCGTTCGTCTCTTCTTAGCTCAAGTTCTGCTGATTTTAGCTTGTGTTTTGCTCATTTTATGCTTCTTTGAGCTTGTGTTCAGCCTTTTTAACTGGTATTCTTATTGTTTTAGTTTGCATTTTGCTCATTTTAGCTTCCGTTTTGATCCTTTTGAGCATCTTTTTGCGTGTAGAGTCCTTCAGCGCTCAGCATCCACTGCCTTTCAGTGAAAAAAAAAAAAAAAAAACACATTTTTATAGTTTTGCTTGACAAAGAACACATGTTCCTCCACGGCACTCATGAGCCAAACAGCGTAAAACTGATCAAAGAAGCAGGTTCGGCCTCAGCAGCTGGTCCACCTGGAAGTTTTCCCGGTTTAATTCAACATCTTCATCACATCCAGCGTCTTCAACTCGTATCTTTTTTCACCTCTACAAAACATTTAGATGAAAATCCCACCTCAGCCGTCACCTCGTCATGTGCTGGCACTTCCTGTCCATCTCGCCACCTCCACCCTGACCCCCACCCCTCAGATTGGGTTGGTCATACGGAGGGGTAATATTGTTCTGGGCTGGGCCGGCCTCTCGGCAAGAACACTGGATTCTGTTTGAAGTCGTGATCCGGCACAGCCGACTCACCTGCAAGATCAATACGCTGGGTTCAAAGCTGCCGGCTTCACAGAGAACACACTCTTATTAATTTATAGAAACTTCTAGAAACTTTGTCTGAAGGGGAAAAACCTCCATCTCTGTGTGGAGGATAGACAGGGGGAATTATTAATACACCAGGAGAGAGAGACAGAGGAACCTGGAGAAAGAAGGAGAGGCCCTTCGACCATATCACCTTAAATGAATATTTAAATGAGCTCCTGTTTGATGTGGACTGATCATACAAAAGGTTTGTGAGTGACGTGTGTTTGGCGTGTCGGTAGAAGATGGATAGATGGAGCACAGAGTTAAAAGACCCATTAGATTGAGAGCATGTGTGTGTGTGTGTGTGTTTAACTCATTAAGGCAGTCTACTTGAGTTTTCCTTTGTTGTCAGATTTGATGATTTGGAGGAAATTTCCAGCCTCAGATTCAAAGCGTTCCTGTTCGACGCTCCGAGCCCGCGGCACAAGGAACGAAACACTCTGCATTTATATTTAATGATATCAATTTATCAACAGGAACAATCTCAGGATGTTGGCTCAGATTTGATTCCATGTTCCTCTGTTTTTTTTTTTTACCTGGGGGACACACGTCGTCTCAGCGCCGTGTCATTAACATACTCTGCTTCCCACATCTGTGCGCCGTTAATAACCAACAAGTTCCTGGCGGTGCGTTTCAGTTTCGTGCTCCGGAAACTCACCGCAGAGCCTTACAAACACGAAAAAAAAAGAGAAAAAAAAACAGTTGGACGAAAACCACAAGGACTGAAAACCTGTAGTTTACTCGTAAATAAAAAATAAAACCTGATTTATGTTCCATGTGACAAAATATGAGCCCTAAAGCAAAATATAATGTCACATCCAAAACTGGATGGTTCATAGATTAACTCAGATCTAAATATAGGAAAAACAGTGCCATACAACACTTATGATCACACTCGGTTAACAAAAACAAACGATCTTTAGGTCTTTAAAATTGTGCTATATCTGCCAAAAACGTCAAATTGCAGCATTTATATCACATTTACAGGCAATCTCAGGCAGCAGGGACCAGAAACATGAAAGCTCTCTTTCATCTCTGTCCACGTTAAAACATTAGGGACGGACAGCAGGCACGTTTTCTGATGCGATTTAGGTTTTCTTCCAAATTCATCAAAGCTCTGCTTTGAAATCAGCTGGGGTGTGTTTGCAGGAAATGTGCTGGAAGTTTGGCTGGAGCTGAAATGTGAACAAATAAAGAGCATTTAACTAAACAGAAGGCTCACTCATGCAGCTGTGGTTTGATTTTTTGACAGATGTTTCACATATAGTAAAAGACGTTGAAAATTATTTGGAAGCACAAACAAATAAGAGAAAATCTACTCTTTTACTTGATGTTTGCAGGTTTGCATTCAAATCTATAAAAATTGTGCTGACTCTTTAAGAATCAAAGTTTTAGGTGAAGTTTATTTGTGGAAAGATTAAATATAGTTAAAAGCTGATATTAAGTACGCAACAGATAGAAGAAAATTTTGATTCTGATTCCTAAACACAAGGAAATTTGAACTAAATAACACTCCTGATCTAAAAATAACTAGAGATATTGCATTTCCAAGTGCAGTGTGAATGCATGTTGCAGAATAACTTGCTGATAAAAAGCTGAAATTAACTAAAATTATACTGAAATGTAACTAAAAAAATGAAAATTAGCAAAAAGCTGAAATTAGCAAAAAGCTGAAAAGTAGCTGAAATGCAAAAGCAAGTTTAAACTACCAAAAGGAAGTGGAAAGAGATGGAATTAGCTAAAAATGGTGTTAGCAGAAAAAGCTAAAATGAACATACAATAGCCAAATAGTAGCTGAAATAGTAGAAAAGGCTGAAGGAAGCATAACAAGTTGAAGTTAGCATAAAGAAATTAATTAGACAGAAAGTAGCAGAAATTTCCACAAAAAATAGTTTTTTTTCTGAAATAAGCTAAATTTACCTTAAAAAAGTTAAAAAGTATGGCTGAAAAGGTAGATCAAACTTAAATTAGCAGAAGGTGGAAAGAATACATGTTTGCCCAATTAGATTAGGCAGAAAGAAGCAGAAATGAGCACAAAAAAGTGGAAATTATCTTTAAAAAGCTCAATTTAGCAACAAAAACAACAACAACAACAACAACAAAAACAGCTGGAAAGTAGATAGAAAGCAGAAAGAAGCTAAAATTACAAGTGGAGAGCACACATTTGTGCTGAATTAGGTTGAAATGTTTTGAAATGGGTGCAATAAATATGGAATTACTTGTAGTTGAAAAGGCTAAAATGAGCATAAAACAACTAAATAGTAGCTGAAATAGCAGAAAATGCTGACATGTTCAGAAATCACCTGAAAGAAGCATAACAAGCTTAAATTAGCCAAAAGAAATTTGAAGAATCACAAAAATGGTGTAGTTAACAGAACAAGCCTAAAAGGAACACAAAACAACTGTTAAAACAGCTGAAAAAAGCTGAAATTAGCTAAAAATGCTTTAAAAAAAGGATAGCTGAAAATGTAGAACAAGAATAAATTAGGAGAAGAAAGCAGCAAAAACATATTTGCCCAATTAGATTAGGCTGAAAGATACAGAAATGTATGAAATGAGCACAAAAAAAGGAAATTACTGTATCTTTGAAAAGCTGAAATTACCAAAAAGAAAAAGAAAAAAAAATCTTGAAAGCTAAAAAATGAAAATAAAAAAATGAAAGAAGCTGAAATTACAAGTGGAGAGCACACAATTGTGCATAATTAGGCTGAAAAGTTTTGAAATGGGTGTAATAAATGTGGAATTAGCTGAAAAGGGTAAAATTAGCATAAAATAGC
>JARVGS010000222.1:28820171-28831778 GCA_031762315.1 Hypsolebias antenori | reverse complement strand
CCCCCCCCCCCCCCCCCCCCCCCCCATGTGTAAGAAAGAACATTTTAAATGAGCTCTGATTTTTACACATTTGTCTCTTTTGATTGAAGACAGATGTAAACAGCTGCATCAGTTCAATATTTGTTGTTTGGATTTAGTTAAACATCAGTTTGTAACATTTTGGCACCAATAAAATCTGAAGCCCGATATCTGGCGATCATGGTCTGATGTTTTATAATCCTAGTCAAAGTCGTGATTTTTAGCCTTTAACCTTGAATTCTGTTTGTGTCCGGGAGAATTTTTGTCAGAAATGTTGTCTTTTTAATACACGATGCAGTTTATTTTCCAGGATCTGGCTTTTCTTTGTGTCGTAGTAAAGTCAGCATCCGGACAAACTGGAGTATGTTTGGACAAAAACTGGGTGCTGATCATTCGTTTTCCAACAAAACTGGAAAATAAAAATCAGTATAAATTGAAATAACCGCCTCCTGGAACAAACCCATTCAAAGTATGCCACCACTGCTGCAGCGATGTCTAAATTCAAACACGTTCACGTCGTGCGACGAGCCGGGAGGAGGTGATGAAATGTGACAGCAGTGACGAGCGGGGAGGTCCTTCATGCTGTGGCAGCGTAGAATAAAGTCCAGTCGTTTTAAGTTTGAACTTTTTTGTATTTGTCATCGATAGCCACTTTTACCTATTACATGATACAATGGCATGCCATACTACTCAAGTGCCATCTAGCAGCTGAAAATGGTAGTGTTCAATATTTCAGTAAGAATGAATGAAAACTGTCATATCTCAGCCAAAAATTGGTTTATAAATATGGAAAAAATACATAAATACTGTATGTCGCTTCAGCCTATAAGCTGTAGAGCATGTAAATTATGCAAAAAACTGCGACTTATAGGGCAAAAAGTACAGTATAGGTTGGTGTTTCAACCCCCACTTTGTGAAATACACTTCTAAATAAATGTGACTTATACTCCGAAGTGACATATATAGTTTTTCTTCTTCATGAGTCATTTTTTTGACTGATGTGACCTACACCACGGAGTGACTTATAGTTCGGAAAATATGGTAATACTTCTTCATACCTGCTGTTGCTTTAAGCTTTATGGACAAGTCCAAGTGATGTCAGCAACAACATTCATCAGGGAGCCTTATCTACCAGACACAATGAGGTGGTGAATGTTTGGCAGGTGTTTGCATCAAAAGCAAAGAAAATATGATAGCAGTTAGCATAACGGCTAACCTGGCATCAACAAAGATGATACATTCTGAGTCGAGGGCAGGGCTAGCTCTGGTAGTTTGAACCTTGATGGTGTAGTTTTTCTTACTGTGACACAAATCTTCCTCTTATTGTGATCGTTGTTTGCAGATCAATGAGACAACTGATCGCTGTCGTTTCTGGTTTGTCCATCTTCAGCTGATGTTTGCACCTTGGCGTAATATTTTCTGCTTTTCGGGGAGAGACTGAATGTCAGGGGTTGTAACTCTACGTGCATCGATAGTTATAACTACAAATGCTTTACATTTAGGTTATTTACATGTAAAAAAGGACAGAAAAGAAAACTAAGCTTGTTTTTGTAAAAGCAAATTTGATATTAGCTTTTTAATTTTTTCCCCTAATATTAAAAAAAACGGCATCAGTTTATTTTATATCATGCACTAACACACATCTTCAGAAGGAGACAAGTGTAAAGCTACATTGTTCAAAATAATTGACAGCAAATGTGATCAAATGAACTAAAAAGTAAACAAATCAACAAACTTTTGTGGGGATTCATCATTGAATCTGGGTCCATTTCACCACCGTTTGGGTCCCGTACCCTGGCGCTTAAACACAGCATGCTTTAGGGGTAATACATGGGATTAAATCCCTTTTTCTAATGTTACTGTCCCAGTAGCAGGGAGATCATTTGTTGTGCCTTCATCTGAAGTCAGGAGTGGTAACGTATGTCACCCATCCAGAAGCCAGAACATCAGTCGTCAGATTTTATTTGATTCTTCGATTTGTCTTATTCACCAAAAACCAAAGTGTCTGAGATTAAAAAAGAAGAAGCTCGCACACAGAAACAGACTCTGAGCTCTACATTAGGCACTTTTATCATCATCCAGAAGAACTGACTGCAGGAGGTTCTCTTACTGCCTCATCAGTCAATGCATTCTGGGCAAAATACCAAAAAAACCCAAGCACTTAAACGTTGGGCAAAAGTGTAGCAAGAGATAAACAGCATGCAGAGCTCGTT
The DNA here is from genome assembly GCA_031762315.1 of Hypsolebias antenori. Classification (NCBI taxonomy): domain Eukaryota; kingdom Metazoa; phylum Chordata; class Actinopteri; order Cyprinodontiformes; family Rivulidae; genus Hypsolebias; species Hypsolebias antenori. The sequence continues at coordinate 28,829,547 of JARVGS010000222.1, read as the reverse complement.
AAATCGGTCAGAGTGACAGGACCCCAACCCCCTCCCTCCAGTTTGACGCCTGCAGAATATTTCCTGCTGCGCTTCTTGGGAGCAACATCTATTCTTACATTAGGCCTGAGTGAGAGCGGCAGCAGCTAAAAATAGATCCGGGGGTAAAAGAGGGAGGTCATCAAGAGCAGAGAAGCGTTACAGTAAATATCGGTCAACAGCTGACTACCCTTTTGGTTGTTTGTGCTGCTCCACGTCTCTGCTTTGACGTTTCGGAGGTCACTTCTGTCTGGAGAGCCACAGAAGAAAAAATGTACTAGAAAGCATAAATAGCCATCGTATCCAGTCATACTGTTCTAGTTTTTTCCCATTATCGCAGCGATGCTGCAGTATCATGGTGATTTTGTCTCCCAGCACTCGATTGTTTTCCTCAGCTGTGGTTCCTGCAGAGTGCCATCCACCCAAAGCATCCCTGCCTGTTATTACAGCAGATCATCCTCCAGTTACAGTAGGGTTGGTGTCGTCGCTCAGACAGCAGGACTTTCACACAGAACGGCTGTCAGGCAGAGTCATGTCTCCACACCTTACAGCCAGGGTTAGAAAGGTGACGCCTTCTGCAGAAACTGACATTAATAGAAACCATCAGAGTGACGGGAATCGAAGCGTCTGCTGTCTGACTCACTGTAAGGCTCTGAACTGTCACATCCTCTGTGTCGGCGAGATGTGTACTGCAAACTTTAGACCCAATCTGTTTGTAGAAACTGAGCCCAAATCAATTTTTTTTTTACGTCTGGGAAAACTGAAAGATTACATGATGTTTGTGATATTCTTTAGATCTGTTTACTTCAGGTGTTCATACGGTGACTCCCGGTTTTGCTTAATGTAATTCCATTGTTTTCCAGTGTAATTCCAGCCACTTCCACTTTGACTTAATGTAATTCCATTTGTTTGCAATGCAATTCCATTTTATTCAAATGTGATTCCAGTCGCTTCTGCTTTGGCCACTTCCACTTTGGCCACTTCCGCTTTGGCTTAATGTAATTCTGTTTTTGTTCAAATGTGATTCCATCCACTTCCACTTTGGCCACTTCTGCTTTGGCTTAATGTAATTCTGTTTCGTTCAAATGCAATTTGGTTTTATTCAAATGTGATTCCATCCACTTCCACTTTGGCCACTTCCGCTTTGGCTTAATGTAATTCTGTTTCGTTCAAATGCAATTCGGTTTTATTCAAATGTGATTCCAGTCATTTCCGCTTTGGCCACTTCCACTTTGGCCACTTCCGTTTTGGCTTAATGTAATTCTGTTTCATTCAAATGTGATTTCAGCTACTTACGCTTCAGCCACTTCCGCCACGGCTTTATTTAATTCAATTTTTTCCCAGATGTAATTCCTTTTTTTAAAATGCAATTGTGTTTTTTCCAGCTGTGTTTCTAGCACTTCTGCTTTGGCTTAATGCAGTTACTTTTTTTCCCCAAATGTAATTCAGTTTTTTTCAAATGCGATTCCATTTTATTCAAATGTGATTTCGGCCATTTCTTTTTGGCCTCTTCCGCTTTAGCTTAATGTAATTAAGTTTTTTCAAATGTTGTGTTTTTTTGTTGTTGTTTTTTTGTTTTGTTTTTTTGTGTTTTTTGAAATGTCATTCTGTTTTTTCAAATGTTGTTCATTTACACCTCACGGCCACGTACATTCATGGGCTGGAGGACCAACAATAGATGTACATTTAAAACCTTGAGAATAGGGAATAGTAAAAACAATAACAACATGTATATAAATAATTTACCCTGGCATCATTCTGGACACTCGCCAAGAACTCATCCATTTGTCTGTGTTTGAACTGAAACAACTTTTAGACAGCGCCGGTTTATCGTGACAAATAAGAGGAGTATGATTTTGTCATTTGTTCACAGAAATATTACATTTTTGATATTCTGTTTTCATCCTTGTATTTTAGTTGTCATATTTACCTTTTATGCTTTTTTGATTGTTTCTGGTGTATTTTTGTGTAAATGTTAACTACAGGCCTGGCATAGTTACTAAAATATTTGGCATGTTTTCTGTTTCCATGTGGAAAAAAACACTTAGAAATGGGGCTGTGCTTACGAGGTAAAACATAATTCATGCTAATGTCTTATACTTCTGATTTATTCTTTATTAGGATTTGAAACTCACTTTTTAACCATATTACTTACTGTATCTTCAAAGTTTTGCTTCTGTGCAACTATTCTTTTGCCATTTTCCTTTTGATTACAACAAACCCAGTTGAAACCTCAATATTATTAAAACATTCTGATTTAGGGGGTTAGTTATTCTACATTACATTATGATGAAAGGTACAGCAATCACGATCAGCCGTCTGCTGCAGTTTAGCATTTCCATGGATGACATTACATCTAAATAATTCTGCAAATAAAATCTCTCCTATCAATTCATTAAAACTCTGGCAACTGCATTTCGGAGCAGCTGAAGATGTTTTAAAGAAGCATTTAGACATCAGATAACAAACCATTGCCATAGTCCAGTCTAGACGTGACAAATGCATGAACCAGTTTTCAGCATAATTTTTGGACAAGTTGTTTCTAGTCTTATCGATATTACACAAGTGGAAGAAAGCACTTAACATTTTTAATCTGGGGATTAAAAGACATGTCCTGATCAAAAATAACAACAAGGTTTTTTAACTTTAGAACTAGAGGCCAAATTAATGTCATCCAGAGAAAGCGAAAGGCTGATAATTTATTCCTAAAATGCTCAGGTCCAAAAACCACAACTGCCATCTTGTTTGAGTTTAAAAGCAAAAGATTAAGGGTCATCCATGTGTTTATGTCGTTAAGGCATGCTTATAGTCTAAATCATTGAATGGATTAATTAGGTTTCATGGACAAATAGAACCGTGCATCATCAGCATAACGATGAAAATGTATCCCATGCTGTTTAATAACATTACCTAATGGAAACATACATAAAGTAAAGAGTATTGGACCAAGCACTGAACCCTGGGGAACTCCACGAGTAACTTTAGTGTATGAAGAAGATTCATTATTTACATTTACAAACTGGAATCTTATCAAATAAATATGATTTACACCATTTTAGAACTGTTCCTGTAATTCCAACATCGTATTCAAGCCTCTGTAGTAAAATACTGTGATCAACTGTATCAAATGCAGCACCGAGGTCTAACAGGACCAGTGTAGACATAGACCAGTTTTATTCTCACCACATTAACTGCTCCACAGAAGATCTGCAGTGTGCCCAGCAAAATCTGCTGATAGGCTCCAGAAACACACTGAACAGTGTGACATCTTTATTTAGCCTCCTAATTCCCCAGATACAAAACTAATGGGTTATAATGACATGTGTGGGAGGGAAGCAAATGAAGAGCCCACCACACAACCCACAGGGAGTAAAGGGGCTATTACTACTGTCCCGGTAAACTCCAGGACATCCCTTACGTTGTTTGTCCATTCCCTGCCTGATCAGAACATTCAACAACACCTAAATATAAGAACTGTTCATATTCAATGTGCAAAATATTTGAAAGCCCTGTACAACTGATCCATTTGTATCTGCCAGCTGAGATGTGATGCGTTGGTAGCGTAGTTTGGGGGTTTCAGTTTGCAGCAGAGTGCGACGCTTTGAGAGTGAAGACCGCTCTTTGTTTGGGAGACGGCAGCTTGAGTTCCATATAAATAAAGACAAGCTGGATATTTCGAGTTGCCTCCGATGTGACACTCGGCCTGCACGGTCATCTGCAAATGCAACAGGACCCGAGTCCTGCTGCTTTTATTTTTAGTCGTATTGATTCAGGCCAGCAATGCAAAGCAAAGCTGTCGCCTCCTTTGCCTCCTCGTCTTGTTTATTCTCAGTCTCTCGCTTCCTATTCTCTCCTCTAAATTTCTATTTCGTGTGTCTTCAGTTTCTCACCGTGGAAGCTTGAAGCCGCCTGATAAATTAAAGATGTAAAGCAGGTCGGAGAGAATCTAAAAGCCGCTCTGAGAAATTTTGACTTTTATAAACGGTGCATAAGGTACTATAGCTTCAGTTTTACTCCTCAAGAAATATAAGAAAATGATTAGATTATGTTTTAATTTTTAACAGAAATAAATGTACAAACAGAACGAGTTGCACATGGCTCAATAAACCAATATAACTTTTTTAAAATTTATTATTCCCATCTACTTACCGTGTCCAAGGTCACGGGGAGGCTGGGATTCGTCCCTGCACACGCTTGTCCTTTCAGAAAGGCGACCATCAAGACGAGCACTAAAGCTTATCTATTGGCTCTCGACATTCTGTGACAGCACAGACGCGCTGCTTCTGCTGCCTGGTCTGTTTGTCACTTATTAACAATGTCAAGGAAGTACAGACTGGTTCATATTTGACTGACAATATTTTCATTTTATTTCTAATGCATTTAGTACAGAACTTCCATGAAGATTTGGTCTGATGGATAATTATGATGATAAACGAAAGACACAACTGGTGGTGCTGATGCTGTAATCTGGTGACACAGGAGCCTAAATTAACCTCATGATGTTCCACACACGGATCGCACACTGCTGATGTGAGACTGACTTCTGAACAGGATAGATGGGGTGATGGTTTTACACCATAACACCGTCCTGCTGAAAGTCCCCTTCAGTACCAGCCCTTTTCTTCTTCTTTCTTTTTGGTTACCGTATTTTCCGCTGTACACGTCGCACCGCCTGTTACGTCCACCAAGAACATAACATATTAAAAGTAGGACACACACTCAAAACATAAGGGTTCAAACTTTCAATTTATTAAAAATCGGCTTCCTGTTGGGGAAAAAAGAAGATTTAAATGAACCCCTGATTCCCGTGTCCACCCAAAAACACAAAAACCCAAAGAATAACTGGACCTGGTGGGCCGGCCAAGCAGAACAAAAAAGGTACCACAGTGGGCCAACCCTATACAGGGCCGTCGAAGCCACTGAGTACCAGACTAAAAAAAAATAAATAAATAAAAAAAAAATAACCCTGTGGTAAAAGAAGAGGCGAAAACAGGGCTATCAGTCCCACCAGGCCAAAATCACTACCAAAAAACGTACAAAAGTGAATAAAATACCTGAGGTGGCTGGGGCCACTGACAGCAGGCCACAGCTCCAGGACAAAGGGAGCCTAAGAGATTTCAAAAAGAGTGTGTCTCAAAGAGGGCAAAAAGCAGAGTGAGCCTGAGAGAGTGAGCTCGCCCAAACCAGCCTATTTATGTGTGGGTGGAAAAGGCCACAGCCCAAAACAATTAAAGGCTGATTAACAAACCCAAACCCTATCTACAAGAACAAAACATTAAGGCCAATGTGCCTGGCACGTAACACCACCCTTTATGTCTTATCAGTCCAAATATGCCAAATAAAGTGGAAAAATCCATAAATACAGTGCTTTGCTGTATAAGTCACGTCTATTATGCATCACCGTTGACACGTCATGTTTTTAAGCATCACCGCTGACAACCCAGAAATGTGGGCCTAACACGGACATGCGGGCTGAATCGATTTTTACAGTTTTGTAACGCAAACAAAACACCACCTGACCCGTGGAAGAGAAAGACATGGACATGTTCAAAGTTGTTATATGAACTTCACGCTGACTCTCATTGGTATATTTTCATCTTTAAATCACTCCTTGGTCTGCTGCCTTCATACATCTGCTCCTACATGTCAGGTCGTCAGTGCAGCTACAGCGTGCACTCTCAGGACATCATTACCTGCAGCATCTCTTCAGTGTGGACTGAGTTTGGCAGAAGGGCCTTCTCCTACTCCGCTTTTGTTTCCTGTAACCTTGAAAAACACCTGAAGCTCTCAACCTTGACCTCTTTAAGGGATTTTAAGCAATGCAAAAATCACTGCAGACATGTTCCTGGTTTTAGTATTTTACCCCATTTCATAATGTAGCTTGTTTTTATTTTGCTTTGTGTCACTACTTTTATTCACTTTTCATTTTGTATGCTTTTTATGGCTGTTTATTGTTGTGTGTACCTCATCTGTATTCTTTGTTTAAAACAGGCCTGTAGAAATAAAGATAGAATGGATAAGCAGCCTTCCTGTAATTATTTGTTATTTTAATTAGATACATATGTTCCTTGTTAATTGTCACAAATTACAGTTTTTATTTTGTGATTAAATTATGTATATATTTAGCTCACCAATTACTTCTCGACCTTGGATAGACCTAAATAAATTAAGGAGAATTTTGAATGTTTTGAAACTGTGAAATTACATCAGATATGGGTGGGGTTGCAGATAGGGGTTTAACAATACATTGATATATCGATTAAATGATTAATGATTCAATTATATTGTGGTAAAACAAAAACATTGATTCATATCGTCTTCTTTAAAATATGCTTTTATTTTGAAATTCCCGAGGCACGTCTGTCACCATTTCCGTGTGCGGCTGCGCTCTGCGGCCGCCTCAGCAACATGGCAGACGAGGCAGAAAACACAGAAAATGAAATTCACTCTCCTGCTGGATTTAAATCAACGCCGTGGAAATATTTTGGATTCAACAGAAGGACGGCTCATCAGACAAAACTCATGCCGTGTGCGACAGGTGCCAGTGTGAGGTAAAATACTCGGTAAACAACAAATTTGTCGGTTCACCTGAAGAAGAAACATGGCATTGACAGCCATGTTATGTAAGCTCAACGTCTATTTTTGTTTCTTTATAACTGAAAGGTAATCAGGGTAGTTTTAAGTTAACTGTTTAAAAAATGCACTTAAACATGAGAAATGTGAGACTATACTGAACGGGCCATTCATTTTAATTTTTTCATTAATTAATAAAAATGTTTTGTTATTTAAATGCCTGGTGCCTGTAATAATAGAAATAAAATGGTTAAATCATATTGGAATTATTTTTGTAAATGTCTTTATATATAAATGAAGTGGGCATTTGATATCGCAACATATCGATTGCAGACTTGTGAATCAAATAGAATCGAATTCCTATTGTGACAGATTTTGTGATATTGAGAAAAATCATATCGTCATACAAACAAATCAATATAATATCGTATCGTGGTAAAGCTGGTGATTTACACCCCTAATAGGTACAGTGCAAGAATCTGGTAGGCAAAGAGGTGCCAGAAGTCAGGCGAAGGTCAAAACCGTTAAATCAGAGTCTGTCAGAAAAAAACAGGTCGGGGCAGACAAAAATCAGGAGTTCAGAAGGCACGAGCAGGATTGTGATTATGACTAGACTTGGCTTGAAAATGCTGAATTTTATCTTCAGATAATCTGGCACCTGCGCTGTGGCTGGAAGGAGCTGGAGAGCACAAGTGGAGATTATTAGACAGGCACAGGTGAGCCTGGTTATGATGGATAAGGAGTGCAGAGACGGAAAACCAGTCGCAGAAACGGTGACGGCACGACATGGAAACAGTCCAGGAACTTGAATCATGACATCATCGTTTCACATCTACCAGCAATTTCATCCATGTGACCAGAGTGGCTCCTCTGTGCGTTAGACTAAAGACACTAACGATCCCCTACTGCGAGGATTGATAGGGCAATCTGCACATGTATCTAGCTTACCTCAACTTTAAAACCCGAACCCCACACCAGCTGTTCTTTGAATTGAGAAAGCGAAACATCTGTTACAAATAAAGTCCAGCTGTTTTTGTCTTGAACTTGTTTTTTTTTTTTTAACATGACTTCATCATTTTGACTCATTCGGCTCTACAACTCCGAACGCCAACTTAACAAAAGCAAACTATCGATGCTCCGTGTTTTCACTGCTCCTGGTTTGAGCTGTTAATCATTACGATGAGCTACATCTGCTGAGAGTGCTGTTGTCTCTTACAGGTAAAGACACGAAACAGCCGAAAGCCGTGAACGTGAAACATTATGTCAAACAAGAAAACGGAGAGCGATAATAAGTTAAAGAAACTTTCTAAATGCTGCGCGGGTGATAATAAGTTTGGAGCCAGCAGGGACCAGTCCTAGTTTTTCTGTTTACACAGTGAGAGGCTCAGCAGATGAAGATGTATAATCTGAACAAATCACTGAAAAAAACTAAATAAATTAAAAAAAATTAATCACCTGCTAACATTTTTTTTTTGTATAATAGCACGATGCTCTACAAACTTTCACCTTTCATATAAACAAGGTTATTTTTTTAAACCTCCTCCCTCCTGCGGCTTTTTAACTGACAACTTTAAAGCCAAAAGAAGCTGCTCATCAAAGTTGCGCACACACGACAGGCTGACACTGACCCGCGTGGAACAGATGTCAGCCTCTGCACTTATGGGATAAAATCTTGACAAAACAGAGCCAGAGGTCACATCTCTATTCGTTGTTCTTCATCAAAAGTGGAGCTCTCATCTATTTAATACTGTGCATTGCTCAGAGCCACCTATCATCAGACCAGATCGCAGTGAAGAGATAAAGAAAGGGAGCTAAAGAGTGACAGACGAAGAGAAAGCAACTGCAGATGATGGAGTTAAGAGACAAAGTGTGTGCGTGCACATGCATGATAGTACGTGAGCTTCAGATAAAGACATGGTCTATTTTCTGTGCCTCCTCTGAGGGGATAATTATCTTTTGCATATTCATATATGCAAACGCAACATGAATAATTTCCCCCTCCACCTTCCTCTCCCACTCTCCAAAGGTTAGCTCATTAATTACAGCCCAACAATTAGCAGGAAGTATTTTTATAATTAATTGTCTGCTGCTTCTTTTGTGCCAGCATTTGAGCGTAACTTACAGCAGGGTCAGAGCGTCTCTGCATGCCCATGCTGACACTGTACCGTATTTTCCGCCGTACACGTCGCACCACCCTATAAGTTGCATCAGTCCAAATATGTCTAATAAAGTGAAAAAATCTATAAATAAGTTGCTTCGCCGTGTAAGTCGCAGCTGACAGCCTGGAAATGTGGGTCAAAAATCGATTGGCTGCCAAATGGCGGCCATGGGAGCGTGCACGGGAGGACTTTAATAAGAATTTAACAAGATTAACACTTTAAAACTATTATTTGTTTGCTTAAAATTACAGCAAACATGTGTCTCAGTCTAACTGTTCCTTATTAAATGCACTTTGATGGTCAAATCAGCTGTATTTCAAAAATCGATATGTGGAAGCATGAACGCGCAGAGGGCGACTCAGTTTGCATTTCTTCTAAATTTAACAAGATAAGCACCTAGAATAATTATTTGTTTGCTCAACGTTATAGCAAAGGTTGACCTTTTCCTTAATAAATGCACTTCAGTGGTCAAATCGGCTGCATTTCGCCGAGGCGGCGCAGGGAAATGAAGATGATTTGATGGTTTCTCCAGGCGAGCTGGACGAAGGTGGGAGACTATGGCAAACCCTCTGGGAGGCGCTACAGGAGCCTCCGGACTAAGACCACCAGGTACCAGAACAGCTTCT
>JARVGS010000222.1:28740219-28750596 GCA_031762315.1 Hypsolebias antenori | reverse complement strand
TACTTATCCTGATTGCATGCTCAATAATCTAGGTATAATCCAGGTGGAAAAGTCTAAAAAAGTTAAGTCAGGCACTCTGGACAGATTCAGCAATAATTTGTCAATCTGACAAAGTCCTTTGCATTAAAGACAAAACTTTTCAACAAGTTTTTAATTTTTTTTTTAATTCTTGAATCCGTCCAGAGGACATGTCTTAACTTTACAAAATATTTTACTTATCCCTTCTTTCATTGTCAAACTGTCTCCCTCTTTGTATTAATTTTGTACAGTACTTACAAAATATTAACAAATTCTTGTTGACTTATTAAATTTTTTTTAAAAGTCTGCCATACACCCAGTTATTATACCTTTTTTAAAATATTACTAAAAGTGGTGGCTCATCAACCAGCCTACTAATAATCCTACAATTTTATTTGATTTCAGGTTTCTGCTTTGAACTTTTTCATTCGTCATGGAGTCCCGATCATTCCAAAGAGACACAGACAGCACAGTTTTACAAGTGGAAAACTGTTTGATTCGCAAAGGGCCCCGTCGCAAAAGAGAGTTCATCCCGGAGGAGAGGAAGGATGACCTCTATTGGGAGAAACGCCGTAAAAACAACGAGGCGGCTAAAAGGTCTCGGGAAAAGAGAAGGTTCAATGACTATGCCCTGGAGTCTCATCTCACGGCTCTAAAAGAAGAAAACGCCAGACTTAGTGCAGAACTGATGGCCATTAAGCTCCACTTTGGTCTGGCCCATGCTGCAGCGTTCACAGGTCGACAAAGTAACCAATTGCAGCAACTTCCCCACAGCAGCTCCCAAATCATAGCTACCTCCAGCCCGTACCACCAAACCATGCACAGGAACTACCACTGGGGTGGCAGAGACTCCTCTGTCATATCAAACCACCAATCCTCTCACCCAGTTTTAGTCCCTGCATATGCCCTCCATACTATGACAGGATATTCCTACCTGAATCCAACAGGCCCTGCTGGACCAGGCATTCTCTCTCCTCTCATCCTTCCACAAAATCTTCTGCCAACTTATTCTGCTGGTTCGAGAGTTCCTCTTCTGAAGCCCATTCCCACAAGAGCAGCTTCAGACGAAGAAGAGGAGCAGCAAGTACCAAGGCGGCTGTACTGCTCTGCCGCTGAACAACTAAAAATCACCAACAGAAGACACAAAAATTGCTCTCCACCGAGACAGTACATCTCTGACTAACAGACAAAGGAGTATTTTACTGTAAAGGCTTTAAACTGGCAGGTTAGAAAATACATTTTCATTTCCATTACCAGCAAAATCACATCTTTCAACTGAAAGGTCTCAGTTTGCATTAATGCATTAAATTGCATATTAGAGCAAAATCTCTTTTTGTGTAAAACCAGCTGCTTTTTCATTACCGGTATATGCAGCTGTTCACATTGGATGATGATCATTTGCACAACCACAGAAATAAATGAATGTGTTTGTATGTGTAAATGTTTTGATTTGAGTGTGTTTATGTTGGTGTCATGCAGAGCCGGTGCACGGCGTAGGCAGTAATGTACACTATAGGCAAATGCTAAGGGGGCTGTCCATCCTGGAAGAGCCAAAAATGTAGGAAGAAAAATTAAAGGGTAACTTTCACTATTCTTCCATCCATCCATCCATTAACTTTGACTCACTTCTTCCTTTTCGGATCACAGGGCTCACTGGTGCCCATAACCAGCAGTCACTGGGCGAGAGGCGGGGTACACCCTGGACAGGTCTCCAGTCCATCACATTGCCACATAGAGACAAACGAGAAAAACAACCATTCACTCTCTCACTCACACCTAGAGACAATTTAGAGTTACCAAACAGTCTAACATGCATGTTTTTGGTCTGTGGGAGGAAACTGGAGTATCCGGAGAAAACCCACACATGCACGGAGAGAACATGCAAACAAGAACAGTCCGTATAAAATCCAAGCGAACCTTTATTCTTTGTCTTTTAACACGTGATCTCATCTTTTGTGGCGTCTTAACACACCTGTCGTGTTTATTTGTGTATGCCTCGTATGTTTTTATTGTCTTAATTAATTTGTCTTTTTGTCTTATTGTACAGCACTTGGGCTACCCTTGCGGTTTTTAAAACGTGCTATAGAAATAAAGTTGATTGATTGATTGATTTACCGTTCATGAAAGGAAAATCAAATCCTCCCAGAAATGGTTTGAGACATTTTGGAGACTCTCTTGTGAAGGACATTTTCCAGCTAGTCTCCAGCCGTCACAGCCCAGTGGCATACTGGCTTTATAACTGTGCTGCTACCACACTGGTCAACATCGTAGGCTTAACGTAGCTTAGAGTGAAACTCACTAAAACCTGCAGAAATGATGCTCATGTGTCAAATTACTTTTCTACGTTAAAAGGAAAGTTTGTTCCTCTTAGATTTTATTTTGAACACAGTGTGAGGGCCACAAATGTGCACACAGTGTCTAAAAACTCTGCTAAGTCACGCTGCGGTTCAATCCTAGAGGGGCATTTTCATCATGTATCTTCCAGTTGAGCCAATGTTAGTAAACTAGTTCCAGACTGTGATTGACAGGAAATATGCAGCGAGTTCTACAGTTTAACCACGGTGTGGCGTGGTTTCCTCAGGCTTCAACCAGAGGGACTCTGCCACCAGTCGGTCGCAGTGGAAGGCACATTCAGGGAGGCTCAGAAGCCAACAGGCACGTTGTCAGAGCAGAGTGAGTGTTAGATCTTCGGCCTCCAGCCCTGGATGAACTGTGTGATTTTGGTCACATGTAGTCGGCTCAAGTGAAAATCATGTGACAGAATGTCCTCCGTCAGCTGCACCAGGAGGCTGCCGTCTATCCGCTCCCTCTGGAACACCGCCACCGCTGCCTCGGGCAGGCCGATGAACCGCAGGCACGCTGACACCTCCTCCAACGAGAGCGCAGACAGGTCAGCAGGGGGTCTCCAGGTGGGGTCAGGAGGCGGGGTTGACCCGTTGGTGATGTTTGTTGATGCTCCACCACCTTCTGCGCCTCTGGAGGAATCTGTAGCGGGGTTTGCAGCGGGCTCAGGCGAGGGGCAAGGAGACTGACGGTTAAACGGGTTTAATGCGCCAAAGGGAGCAAAGCGACTCTGAGGGTGCGGCGGCCTGAGTCGGGGTGCGGCGGGAGTGTAGGGATCTACCCATGGCTCTGCCCAGGTGGCCTGCGCAGGCTGAGAGTTGGACATGTTGTCTGCAGGGACCGGCTCAGGACTGGCTGGGTTAGGAGCAGGACAATCTGTCCAGGAGCACGGGTAACAGTAGAGGGTGGCGTCGGGAGAGGGCGAGCAGCTGGAGCAGAGAAAAACACGACATTAACATCCTTTTTATAATCATAACGAAAAACGAATGAAAAACATTACTTTATGATCCCAATATTTAAACTGAAAAATCTGTCAGGATCAAGATTCTCCATGGCAAGAACTTTTATTTTAACCATTTTATTTGACTTTTGGTAATGATGTGTTGTTAAATGACCGACTTCTCATGGATGTCAAAACTTCTTCTGGGAAAGAAATACATTAAAAAAAATATGTATGAGACTGTAAGTTTTTCATCTATTAAATCAACAACTTTTTGTCTCAAAAGTTAAAACGTTTGCTCAAAAAAATAATAATTTTATTTGATAACATCTGATAACAAGGTCTGGACTTATAAATAATCTAGATGTTTTTACGCCTATGTTTCTTTCTCCTTTTAATTATCATTTTGTTTTAAATTGTTAAAAAAAAAAAAAAAAAAAAAAAAAACTTAAATTTGTTGTCATCACTCTTTGTTAAAATCCAGGTCTCGCTTGTAAACGAGTCCTCGAGATTCAGTGGGATTAACCTGTTTAAATAAAGGTTGAATAAAAAAAAAAAAAGATGATTTTGTACTGAAACAAAAAAAGATGTTAGAAAAAAAACTCAAGCTCGGTGATAAAACTAGGTTTAAATTGTTTGTTCTCGTGAAACGTGAGTTTTGGATAAAATCACCTTTTAAGTAAAGCTGAGGGTTTGTTTTAAGCATCTATTATTCAACATATTACCATATTTTTTGCCTTATGAGTCACAGTTTTTTGTATAATTTGCATTTCCTGCAAATTATATGCCAAAGCAACGTATTTATGGATTTATTCCCATATTTATAAATCAATTTTTGGCTGATATACGATTATTCTCATTCATTTTGACTGAAAAAAATAAAAATAATAAAAAAAAATAATAATAATAAATAGAGTGAGCAGTACCACTTTCAGCCAATAGATGGCGGCATAGTAGTAGTAGTACATAGTAGTAGTACGTAGTAGTAGTAGTAGTAGTAGTAGTAGTAGTAGTAGTAGTAGTAGCAGCAGTTGTATGGCATACTGTTATATCATGTAATAGGTAAACGTGGCTATAATGACAAATTCAAAAAAGTTCAAGACCAAAACAACTGGACATTATTTATTATTATACGTTATTGTTTGTTTTTCTTGAACTTTTTTGAATTTACCATGTCCTGGATGACTGAGAATCTTCACCAGCTATTAATGACCCAATCGGCCTGCCATACTCCTCCCACCTTCGTTCTGCTCGCTGCTTGGAACTGTCAAACCAGCTGCACCGCCCTGGCGAAATACAACTAATTTGACCATTAAAGTGCATTTACTAAGCAAATGTTACACTGAGACACACCTTTGCTATAATTTCAAGCAAACAAATAAATGTTTTTAGGTGTTTATCTTATTAAATGTGCATAGCGACTCGTAGCGTGCACGCATTTACTTCCGCGTATCAGCTTTTGAAATACAGCTGATTGGACCTTCAAAGTGCATTTATTAAGCAAATGTTTAACTGAGACACACATTTACTATAATTTCAAGCAAACAAATAAATGTTTTTAAGTGTAAATCTTGCTAAATTCTTGTTAAAGTCCTCACGTGCACGCTCTCACGGCCACCATTTGGCAGCCCATTGATTTTTTGCACAACACCGGCCCATGTTTCCAGGTTGTCAGCAGTAACGCGTAACAAACGTGACGCATCAGTGGTGACGCATAATAGATGCAACGTGTACGGTGAAGCGACGTATTTATGGATTTTTCCACTTTATTAGACAAATATGGACTGATGTGACTTAAAGGGCGGAGCGACGTGTACGGCGAAAAATACGGTAAGTGCAAACTTTTCCAGAGCTCACAGTACACAACTTTTGCTGCTAGTGCTGTAGATTTGATTTTTTTTTTTCACTGATGCCAGAAAAGACTGGTGATCTTCTCGGTAGCTGTCCTAATTGTTGCAAATAATTTTTTTTTGTTGTTGTTGTTCATTGCAGGTTTCAGTAAAAACAAGCTATACAGTACCTGTCATGCAGTCCAGAGGAGTAAAAGGAGAGGTTCGGTCTTGGGGAGGTGGATGTCTTGGGGAAGCGAGATGGAACAGGAGGGCTGGGGGTCGGACTGGAGATGGAGCCGCCTTTAGAGCAGCGGGGGGGCACCGGAGGGGCGATCAAGTAGCGGCACTCCTCCCTGACCTACATGAAAACACACACAAGCACAAAAATAACAACACACACACGTCAGCAATAACTAAACATGCTAAACTTCTCAGGAGGTTTTATGTGAGTGTGTGTTCCGCTTGGTAAATGTCAAACTTGGTGACCTTTACACCTCAAACAAACTCACACACACACACACACACACACTCACAATGGCTTCACACACACTCATGCATGCAAACACCGTGGTGGCAGGCTAAATATCAGGGAATGAGGAACACTGTGTCAGGCTATAATCCAGTTGCTAAGCAGATGTTCACACCCACACAAAGCTCTGCAGAAAAAAAAGTTTGGTAAATGAAGCAAAAACATGATAACGCAGCGTCTACAGGCACCACATGCACAAACATACTAACACTTTTCATTAGGAACAACTAAATATGACAACTGGAACCACCTCTGCGTCTAAATCAACTCTGGTATAAAATGTTCTTTTAAAACTACCGGTAGTTTCTGAAATTGTTTCATGTTCCCAAACCTCATCTTACTGCTTCAAACTGAATGTAAGAACAATGAATATAATGAAATGGTGTGTTTGAACCAAATCTGTCCAGTGATTCATGAGATATTTCAGCACACACACTTATTTTTATTTCCGATCGTCTAAAACGTTTCTATTCAGCAGTGAATGGCCTTTTCCAGCACGTCTCAATCTGTAGGTAGGCCTGTCACGATAAACAATATATCAATCAATCAGTTAATCGCATGATGAATGAAAATCATCGACCTCATTTTCATTGATCGACTTTATCGTTTCTTAATGTCTCTCTCTTTCTACTGAAGACACTGGATGATAGAAGCGCAACTCCGGTCTCTTCACTGACCCCTCTCTCTCTTTACCATTGGTTTTAATCGTCCAAAATCACAGTTTTGGATCGTTAAAAGCAGCTAAGCTGACAAGCTAAGCTACGAGCTAAGCTAACAGGCCGACCTCTGTAAAAGCCTCCGTCTTGTCGAAGCTCCAAAATTCACAGTTGAAACCCGTGCCTTTGTATATAAAGTTGTTTTTCTCTGCAAAAAGAAGCTGAGAACTTGTTTTCATGATTTTTTTATTAAAAGCTTTGTGTGTCTATGCTAAAGCGCTCAAACCACACTGAGCGGCCGCCATTTTGAGAACTGAAAAAAAAAAGGGAACGAGACGGCCCATGTCTCGTCAAGGGGCCTCCCTACCATTTTTCTTAAAGACACTCGGCTGCTCCCTCATTATCCATCCTTCGGTTTAAAGTCTTATACTACCGTCTAGTGGTTAAAAAGGTACTACACACTAAAATTACCCAACATTTCTTCTTAAATGTGACAATAATGACTAATTATTGTCAAATTTCAAACAACATTATTGTTTATCGCAATAATTACTGAGACAATTAATCGCCCTGCAAAATTTTTGATCGTGACAGGCCTAGCTGTAGGCACCACTGAATGATTTGATGACAACGATAACAGACTTCATCAGGTTTCAGGTGAACATCTATGGGAGAATTGTTGTCTTGAAGTGAAAACAGTTTCACCAAAGCAACTTAGTGTTGTGATTTCTATATGTCGCTCCTCTGTACTGTAAGTATTCTAAGCAGAGGCAGTATCCAGAAGCCTTTCCAGGAAATGAGTGTGTGTTTGTGTGTCAGCAGGGTTTAAAAGCTGTAATGTATTAATAATTCACGCCAAGCATTTTTACTTTTAAAAGCCGGATGCTGCTGTGGACAGATGAGAGACAGAAGGATGACGGAAGGGACAGTAAGGTGAGGACACTCACAGCATCAGATTTAGGAGGTATAGGAGGAGGGGTAGACACTCGTGTCACCACAGTACCAAGAGAACCGTCCAGTGAGGAAGACGTGTGGAAGGATATAAGGTTCGGTTCTTTTCCCAAGCCCTCTGCGTTCTGGTTTGTCCAGAGTTCCTCATAAGGGATTTCCTCACTGGTCCTCATCTCATCCTCAGTCCACTCAGGAGTCACATACTCCCGTTCCTCACCTGGCCCCTCCCCCAGCTGCTCTCCAAGAGAGTCCCTGCAGCGCTGCGATACACTCTCTGACACTCCACTGATATAGCCGCACATGGAGAGGCGCTGCAGCGCCGGGGCCAGCGAGTCCTGGCCTGACACACACAGGCGCGAGTGCCGTGGGCTCACACACTCCTCTGTCATACACTCCAGCTCAGGTCGGGTTTCTCTAACAGCATGAGAGTAGGCGTCCGGGTCAAAGGCGTGTCGCAGCAGAAGGCTCTCCAGTGCTGCTGCGTGAACGGAGGCCTCAGCCACATTAAAACGGGGCATGCAGCGCAGCAGCAGGAAGTGAGAGGGAGACACTTCCTGTCGGCGGAGGACCAAACAGAGCACCACGGTCTTGCTTACGATGTTGAGCAGTTTGTAGCGGTGGCCTTCTCGCACCACGTGGCGGTCGTAGGGGTTTCGCGGCGGCCGTGAGGGCACAGTCACGTTGACCGGAAGGCGAACTCTCTCGATGATGCTGCGTATTGTGTGCTCCCCTCCCAGCATGCCTTGCTCCATGGGCGAGCGTGTGCAAAAGCGTCCACGGCAGCCAAAAGGCAGGCTGACACTCTGATTGGTGCGATGGTTCATACAGACCAGACAGGGAGTTTTACCTGAACGAGCAAAGAAAGAACGAGATCAGGAGGATCAAATAACACCAGTACATGCATGTCCAATAATTCTCAGTCCGGTCATCTGGACAGGTTCTCTTTTTATTTTTTAAGAAACTGTCCAGATGACCTGACTGAGAATTACTGGATTGGATACCTGGATGATTGAGCATGGACTTTGTTTACATGCATGTCATGTTTGTCTACAGCACTGAGGCTCTGACGTTTATCATGAACAAAAAGTTTCAGACAGAAACTAGATAAATAAAACGAGACCAATTTAGGGTCTTGAGGGAATGCATATCACCCGCCACCTTTCAGACCAGCGATTATACAGGTAGTCCTCGGGTTACGACGGTCTCGGGTTACAACGTTTCGAGGTTACGACGCATCTCCCTTATTCACGTGACACGGTTACATCGGTTATATGTCGGTTTTACGTTGGTTTTACGTCGTTAAACGTTGTAACGCAGCGGCGGAAGAATACAGTACTGTACGGAGGAGGACGGCGTCACCAGCATCCCGGCAGGCCATTAGCTCTTCATTAGCCCTTCATTATGGCTCCCAAAACGCAAGGAGGACTCTTCTGATGGCAGTGCATCGAGGAAAAGGAAGGCTATCACCATGGACTTAAGTCAAAAGTCGGTTTACACTCGTGGTAAAACAGGTACGTCATATGCATTTACGTACGTTCCCACTTACGTCAAATTCAGTTTATGACGCCACGTGAGAACGGATCTCCGTCATAAGTCAAGGACTACCTGTACACCACAGCTGTATTTTTAAGCTTCAAAAGCAACATGAAAGGGTTGTAAGCTTCACAAACTTTTGAGTTAAGTTAAACAGGAAAATTAAAGTTTATTTATTTGGTAAAGCACCTCCAACTACCCAAAATATACATTTGTAATGATTATTTATCTGGTGTCTCCTTACTTGGTAGCTCTGTGATCAGTGCCACTTGAGGATGCAGGTTCGAGCCCAGGTTGCATCAGTAAGAGCATCAGGCATAAAACGATTGCCAAATCCTTCATGCAGTTGTGGACCGGCAGGGCCAGCAAAGCCTTCTCTGCTGGCCTAAACACAATCAGAATCTCTAACTTACATTTTAGTATATTTTTTGATTAACATTATTCTAAATTGTCTGCTCTCTTCATTCCATAGCTTTTCTCCTGTTTGTGCAGTTTCCAGTAGCATATCATGTTTATGCAGAGCTTTTATCCAATCACATTTCAACCATCATCTGTTGCTAGGGTCAAAGAAATCTGCCTCAAGGCCTTCACAATCAATAGTGCAGGCATCTGCAGATTAAAACAAATGGCAATGAATCTGCTGCTTTGACCAAGCAGATGTAAAGCTGGTGACGCCGGGGCCTTCCAGCAGGATTTTGACAATGTCAGCATTTTCACGTCATCTGATTGGACGGTCAGAGCTGGACCCTGCATTTGTAGTGACGTGCAGAAGCTAAATATCAAGCATGCATTCTCAGCCCTAAAGTGAAAATGAACTTGTGCCAGAAACATGACAGAGTAGGGATGCACAATATTCTCGGCATGGTATCGTCCACTATTAGTGTTAAATTTCAATATCGGACACTCCATTAAAATAACTCGCCGATATAAAAAGCAACATTTTTGCCTGCAGCGGCAGCGCAACGAGATGTTACAGTGGCAGCTCAACGCGATGACGTCACATGCGCCTACACGATCTCATGGCGGAATCTGAAAATCTCAAAATGTCTGTGGTGTGTAAATTTTATTTTTCGTTGGTGAGGATGGCAGATTCTGAAGAGTTATGGACTATGTTGAGCCTCGCTACATCGTCTGCAGTCTGATAAATTTTTCCAACGGTACGTTACCCGAGTTACAAGCTGTCATTTCCTACGTCATTAAGAAGCTAATAGCCGATAGCACGACTTGTTGGGTGAGTTTTACCACAGACATGTGGACGTCGTACTAGCCCCGTTAGCATGATTAGCCTTACGGCACAATGGATAGACAAAAACTTTGAACTTCAAAAGACTGTCCTTCATGCACAAGAGCGCAGAGGATCCCACACTGCAGCTAGGAACCTGGAACAAGCCTCCATAAGTGAGACAGCATCGCAGGTAACTAATGCTAATAAATAACATTTAACACTTTTCATTTAATACAAGTTGAAGTGCTATGCATATCATATGGCTGTTACTGGATATATGTCACCAGCTCTTACAGCTGTTGCACAATTTTTGTAGCAAATAAGCCTAAATAAGAGGGCTATGTTCTGAC
>JARVGS010000222.1:28680266-28690439 GCA_031762315.1 Hypsolebias antenori | reverse complement strand
CTAAAAGCAGAAAGAAGCTAAACTAGCTCAAAGCTTAAAGTAGCAGAACAGCAACTAAAAGCTGAAATTAGCTAAAGGTTAGCTAAAAGTGACTGAACAGCAGTTAAAAGAAGCTGAACTGTTGCTACAATAAATAACTAGTAGGTAAAAGTCGCTGAACGGTAAATAAAGCTAAAATCAACAGAACAGTAGCTAAAATGAGCTTTATTGTAGCTAAAAGAGCAGTATAGCAGCTAAAAGCTCAAAGAAGCAAAACCATAACCCAAAGCTTAAAGTAGCAGAACAACAACTAAAAGCTGAAATTAGCTAAAGAGTAGCTAAAAGTGACTGAACAGCAGTAAAAGTAGCTGAACTGTTGCTACAATAAACAAATACTAGGTAAAAGTAGCTAAATGGTAAATAAAGCTAAATTCAACAGAACAGTAGCTAAAATGAGCTTCATTGTAGCTAAAAGAGCAGTATGGCAGCTAAAAGCTGAAAGAAGCTAAACTAACTCAAAGCTTAAAGTAGCAGAACAGCAACTAAAAGCTGAAATTAGCTGAAGGGTAGCTAAAAGTGACTGAACAGCAGTTAAAAGTAGCTGAACTGTTGCTACAATTAACAAATAGTAGGTAAAAGTAGCTAAACAGTAAATAAAGCTAAAATCAATAGAACAGTGGCTAAAATTAACTTCACTGTAGCTAAAAGAGCAGTATGGCAGCTAAAAGCAGAAAGAAGCTAAACTAGCTCAAAGCTTAAAGTAGCAGAACAGCAACTAAAAGCTGAAATTAGCTAAAGTGTAGCTAAAAGTGACTGAACAGCAGTTAAAAGAAGCTGAACTGTTGCTACAATAAACAAATACTAGGTAAAAGTAGCTAAATGGTAAATAAAGCTAAAATCAACAGAACAGTAGCTAAAATGAGCTTCATTGTAGCTAAAAGAGCAGTATGGCAGCTAAAAGCTGAAAGCAGCAAAACTATAACTCAAAGCTTAAAGTAGTAGAACAGCAACTAAAAGCTGAAATTAGCTAAAGGTTAGCTAAAACTGCTTGAACAGCAGTTAAAAGTAGCTGAACTGTTGCTACAATTAACAAATTGTACGTAAAAGTAGCTAAACAGTAAATAAAGCTAAAATCAACAGAATAGTAGCTAAAATGAGCTTTATTGTAGCTAAAAGAGTTGTATGGCAGCTAAAATCTGAAATTAGCTGAAGGGTAGCTAAAAGTGACTGAACTGCAGTTAAAAGTAGCATAAGAAGACAGAAATAGAGCAGGAAAGCTGGAGCTGATTTAAAAGACAATGGTTTTAAAGAAAATGGAGATATGCATTTCAGTTGGGTGTTGTATTTTAAATAATTAAATATTTTAAAAACTATAAAAGGCACCATACAATCAACTAAATGTCATAGCCCTCATTTCCTAAATGAGCTGAATATTTAAATTTGTGAATGAGTAAAACGAAAGTTACAAATGTAACTACGGTTCTATGAATCCCTCCTGACCGCCAGAGGGCGGTGCTGAGAGCACTGAATGTTCCCTTCGCGCATGCGCAGTCTCTTTCTACGTGGTGCCCGCAGGTTGCACCCACCAACAGCTACACGGGCACAAAGTTGGGACCTGCCCTTGGTTCTCGATGCTCTGTGCCGCCCTCCGTTTGAGCCACTGACGCAGGCGGACCTCAAATGGCTTTCATGCAAGACAGCTTTTCTGCTGGCTATTGCCTCAGCAAAGAAGATCGGCGAATTGCATGCTCTCTCGGTCAGCCCCTCATGTCTCAGGTGGGGGCCTGAGGGCTCTGATTTTACCTTGTGGCCGAACACTGCATTTGTGCCAAAGGTGTTATCTCGCTCTTACCGTAAATAACCGTTAAGGCTGGCGCGTTTTCAGCCTGCTCCTGGTGAGGGGTCTGGACTACTGTGCCCGGTGAGAGCGTTGGAGGCGTACGTGGCAGCTACTGCTGCTATACGACAGTCGGACCAGATGTTCGTGTGTTACGGAGGCCCTAGGTTGGGCTGTCTTCTTTCCAAACAGCGCCTTTCCCATTGGATTGTGGATGTCATCTGCCATGCCTATGCGGCAGGGCATGGTCCCCTGCCGGTCAGCGTAAAGGCTCATTCTACCAGGAGTGTGTCCGCTTCCTGGGCTGCCCTGAGGGGGGCTCCACTGGAAGCAATAAGCGCTGCTGCATCATGGGCTTCCCCAAGCACGTTCACCAGATTTTACCGGGTTAACGTGGCCACCCCTCATCCCCTGGGCCAGGTTCTTCTGCCAGGGCCCTCTGGGCCTCCTCAGTGAGGTACGTGCTCAGGATTCTTCATGACATCGCTGGTATTAGTCATTCAGTGCTTCCAGCACTGCCCTCTGGCGGTCAGGAGGGATGAAATAGAACAGCATATTGTTTGCAGGAGTAGTTTGAGTTTTATTAACATTAGGAACAAACTTTAAACAACAATGTGAATGACTCGGCACTCACACAAACGGTGAACCCATTAGGACTTAACAAATGAAGGATTTTAAATATTCATACATTGCATCAGGTGCTAATTTAAGATGTGTGTTCTCTCATTGTGTTTGCATGCTTTGTAAGGTCGAGGAGACAAAATATGAACTGAACGGTCTTGGAGATGACATCGAGGAGGTCCGCAGCGTCTGCAGGCAACTTCACTCCCTGCTGCGTCAGACAGCCGGCTGCTCCGATACGCCATTTGAGAGAGAGGCAGAGGCTCTCATGGATCGCTGGCTCGATGCAAGTTCAGACACTTTGTACTCGCCATATGTTGCTTTGATGTTAAAATGGAAAAAATGAAACTTTATCATTTAAGCCAAGATAAGTACTTTATCATATTTTAATATCTGCTTTATGTAGTTATCAGAAAGGACAGAGTCGTACCATGAAAACCTCCATCTTTGCTTGACTTTATGGGATGGAGTCCTTCAGCTGGGGGCAGAAGTGGAGAGCTGGGCCGACAGTAAACTGGTAGTTTTTGCTCAGAGTCCGTGTTTTCAGAGTGACGACAAAAAGGCACTGCAGGTACAAATGAGCTTCTGTGGACTTTTCTGTGCAAAATCAAAACTCCCTTCAGCCAGAACACTTTGACTATAACCTCCCTCGCACTGCCTTCAGAACCAGATTATAATCCAAGAGAAGAGCGTTGAACGTTTCCATCAGAGAGCCTCTGAGATTCAGTCACTGCTTCAAAGCTCAGAGACCCCTCTGGAGCTGCAGGTACAGGTTCACTTCCAGGTCAGGATGCAGGTTTCAAGCTAAAACTAGAGAAGTTGCATTTCCTGCCAATATGTAGTGTGAACGCTTATTGCTAAAGAATTTGCAGAAAAACAGCTGAAATTAGCTAAAAAAAAAAAAAAGCTGAAATATGGCTGAAATGGAAGAACAGTTCTAAATTAGCAGAAGAAAGCAGAAAGAACATATATTTGCTGAATTAGGTTTAAATGAGCAGAAATTAGCACAAAAAATAGGAAATTAGCTAAAAAAGCTGAAATTAGCAAAGAACAGGTGAAAAGCAGCTGAAAAGGAAGAAAAAAGCTTAAACAAAAAGAAGCAGCTGAAATGAACGAAAAATGTAGAATTAGCTGAAACAACTAATATTGACATTAAAAATGGCTAAATAGTAGCTGAAACAGCAGAAAATGCTGAAACTAGTTGAAAAAAGCTTAAAGGAGCATAAGATGAAATTAGCATCCATCCATCCATCCATTTTCTTCCGCTTATCCGGGGTCGGGTCGAAATTAGCATAAATAAGTTAATTAATTAGCCAGAAAGAAACAGAAATTGCCATGAAATTTTTTAAATTTATCTAAAAAAAAGTTGAAGCAAGCTAAAAATGCTAAAAGTTTAGCTAAAAAGGTAGAACAAGCTTAAATTACCAGAAGAAAGCAGAAAGAGCATGTTTGCCCAATTAGACTGAAAGAAGCAGAAATGAACACAAAAAAGTGGAAATTCTGAAAAAAGCAGAAATGAGCAAGAAACTGCTGAAAAGTAGCTAAAAAGGCAGAAAGAAGCTTAAATTATCAGATGGGAGTGTAGAGAGCACATTTTTGCTTAAAAAAAAAAGGTTGAAACGTGTGTAAGAAAAAAATAAAATAAAATGTGGAATTAGCTGAAAATGCTAAAATTAGCATGAACCGTTAAATAGTAGCTGAAACTTGAAGAAAGGAGCTGAAAGATGTATAAAAAGCTAAAATTAGCCAAAAGAAGTTAGAAGAAGCACAAAAATGTTGTAGTTAGCAGAAAGAGCCTGAAAGGAGCACAAAACAGCCGAAGTTAGTTGAAAGTAGCTGAAGCAGAACAAAATGTGAAAGGAGCAGTAACAGTTTTTAAACAGAGCTAAAGGTTTGAAGGATGTAAAATGATCTCAATTCATTTCCTAAGAGGAAAAAAAAATGTCAGAAAAGGCTAAATGTTTTAAACAAGCTAACGTTGCACCCATATCAAAAGTGATACCAGGATTATTATGAAAAGAGCTGAACGTTTTAATTTATGATTTGTTGAAATAGTACAAAAATCGTGGAATGAGAAAGATGCTGAAAAAACATACAGAAGAAAAGTGGATCACAATAAAGTGATGCTTCATAAACATTCACACAATGGAGGACAGTTTTAGAGATTTTATCCAAATGTACCTGACCTTCATTATAATCCTATACATTTTACTGTACCTCCATTTGAAAAATTCTCTATTTAACGTAGACTCTGTGTTTATACCATCATATTTTGTTCCATGTGTTGAACCTTGTAGCATTTGAAATAAACCATTTTAATCTATCTGGGATTACCAAATTAGAAAAGAACTGAAAGTGCTTTTTTATTACTCATGCACTCATGGACTGGTTTCCACACATTGTTCAGAGACGTGGAGCATCTGTAGGTATAGTTTCTTATTATCTATCTCTTGGTCCATTTTGTTTGTTTTGTAAGGTGGCAGAGACCCAGGTGAGAAGGAAAATGGAGCAGCTGAAGGAGCTCGTTTCTGAAGCCGAGGAGGTTGACATGCAGATGGAGGCCACTAAAACACAAATTGTTAGGAGGTTGACGGAGTGTCTGAACTCCCTCCAGAAGATTCAAGACTCCCTCGGTGCTCTCACCGCTTCAGATGTTCCAACAATTTGTGCTAAACTCAAGGTAGATGATTAAATTACACCTAAAAATGAAGATGTGATCCATTCATCTTGTAGTTCATGATAGGAAAGCAAAAAAATAAAAGTTTAGCTGCTTCAGTTCACATCTGTGTTTCAAAAGGCTTTATCTAAGGTAAATTAATAAATAAAACTTTGATATGTTTTCAGTAAATTTTGAACACGCAGTGACTTCAGGTAATAACTTTTGCTTCAAGCATTGTTTAGCACCATTTTTAACTTAAACTAGAGAAATTACATTTCCTGCAAAAATGCAGTGTGAATGCTTATGGCTGAAGAGCTTGCTAACAACAGCTGAAATTAGATAAAAACATGCTGAAATGTAGCTGAAATTGAAGAATAAGACTACAGTAAGTTAGCAGAATACAGAAATAATACACATTTGCTGAATTAGGTTTAAATAAGCATAAATGAGCACAAAAAATTAGGAAATTAAATAAAAAGCTGTACTTAGCAAAAAAAACTACAACTGAAAAGTAGTTAAAAAGGCAGAAAGAAGCTTAAACTATCAGAAGGAAGTGGAACAAGCTGAAATGAGCTAAAAGAAAACGTGGAATTAGCTGAAAAAGCTAAATTTAGCACAAAATAGCTAAAAAGTTGCTGAAATAGCAGAAAAATCTGAAACTAGCAGAAATAAGCTGAAAGGAGCATAAGCTGCAATTAGTATAAACAAGTTAATTAGACAGAAATTACCACAAAAAAAAATAAATTTATCTGAAAACAACAATTTAGCTAAAACAAATGCTAATAAAAAGGTAGCTGAAAAGTTAGAGCAAGTTTAAATTAGGAGAAAGCAGAAAGAACACAGAGCACAGAAATGTTGTAGTTAGTAGAAAGAATCTGAAAGGAGCACAAAACAGCTGAAATTAGCTGAAAGTAGTTAAAAAAAGTTAAAATTTTCACAAGGAAATTGAAAGAAGCTGAAGCAGAACAAAATGTGAAAGGAGCAGTAAAAGGTTGTAAACACCTCTAAAATGAGCTCAATTCATTTTCTATGAGGAAAAATAACAGAAAAGCTAAATATTTCAACAAGCTAAAGTTGCACCAATGCCAACAGTCATAGCACCCTTTTCCTGAACGAGCTGAACATTTTGATTTATGATTTGTTGAAATAGTACAAAAATTGTGGCACAAGAAAGAAGCTGAAAAACGTACGGAAGAAAAATTGATCACTTCATAAACATTCGCACTATTCGTGTCAAAATATAATTTAAAAACAAGCTAAAGTCAAATTTTTTTAAACATTTCATTTGAAAAAAATTTTTTTTCAATGCAGTTTAAAGTGACAAACTTTTGATGTGTTGAGAGTGGCTGAAATGGATCTCAGCGCAGGCTAAACATTCCTGGGAGTTTCGCCGTCTTCTTTGCAGGAGTTACGTCAGCAGCTCCACCTCCAGGACGAGCAGGCGCAGAGTCTGATGGAGGACATGCGAGTTGTGGCTTCTTTAGCTGGTCCAGCGGACTTCCACAGTCTGTCTGTTACTGGGATTCAGCTGCAGGAGAAAGGCCGAAGCTCCCATCAACTTTTCTCTGAGGTGGAGCAACGGACTGAGAGGAACATCCAGGATCTGCACAGGTGACACACCTTTTTCAAAGGTCACATTTTAATTTAGCTGTCTTAATATTTCACGTCTCTCTCCATATTTTGTTGCATCTCTTTTTACTTTTGTGTCGGTTTAAAGTTACTGCTGTGCGTAAAGTGCGTGCTTGTGCTACAGGCTGCAAGCACAGAACGAACAGCTGGAAAAATGGCTTCATGCAGCTGAGGAAAAGGTTTTGAAGGGAGAGGCTCTTGGATGCTTGAGAGAGGAAACACTTCAACAATGGTAAACTGCTCAGTAGGTCTTTGTATTTTCAAACTACAAAGAAAGAGGAATTGAAATAGTCCTCTGTTTTAAAGCGATGGAACATTCAATCTATCAGCACACGGTTTAAAAGCCCGCCTCTCTGATGGTATGGGTGTGCATTAGTGCTTATATAGCAAGGACAGCTTACACAGCTGGAATGGCACTATAAATAAAAGTCAACAGAGGTTGTAGAATATTCTCCCATCCAGACCACGTCTTTGTCACAGAAGGCCTTCAAATTCCATCAAGATGATTTTAAACCACACCCTGCATCCATAACAACAGCACGGCTTCATAGTCCAAGAGTCCTGGTGCTGAACCAACCTGCAGGGAGTCCAGACCCCTCACCAAATGTTTAAAGCACCATGGAACAAAACGAACACACAGAACTGTTGAGTAATCTTACATCAGACAAGAATGGGACGGCGATCCCGTCTAAAACCTGCAGCTGCTGCGCTCCTCACCTCCTGCTTCCCAGTGGGGAAGATGTTCCTGTACATGTTGTTTAGATGTCTCGCTGCCATCAAATTCAAAATAAACTTTTTTTTTTTTTTTTTTAAGTGTAATTTCTCAGTTTTAACACTTGAGATGTTTTCGGTTTCATTGCAATTACAATCTGGGTTTACGAGATTTTGTTGAATAATTAATAAACCGTAAAGATAAATTTATCCATTCGTCCATCACCTTTACCCACTTCTTCCTTTTAAGGTCACAGGGGTCACTGATGTCCATGTCCACCTGATTATCACTGTGTGAGAGGTGGGGGACACACCCTGGACAGGTCTCCAGTCCGTCACAGGGACACTTGGAGACAAACGAGACAAACAACCACTTAGGGACAATTTAGTGTTGCACATCAGCCTAACATGCAAGTTTTTGTTCTGTGGGAGGAAACTGGAGTACCTGGAGAAAACCCACACGTGCACAGAGAGAACATGCAAACTCCACCCAGAAAGGTCCTGGTCTGGGATATGAAACAAGACAACCTGCTCACTGAGAGGCGGCAACTCTACCAACTGCACCACCGTGTCACCCTCTTTATATTTCACATATATTAATTCATGCAAACATTAATTTCCCTTTAAATAAAACTTATTTTAAAAAGCACAACTATAGTTTCTGAGATATAACACAATAAAGTTTCACAAATCATCAAAGTCCGTGCTCAATAATCCAGGTAAAAAAAAAAATCCAACAAAGTTAAGTCAGGTCATCTGGATATTTTTTATTTTTTATTTTTTTTTTAGATGTTTCTTCCTTCATCCGAAGGACTTCATCAGTCTGAGGAGCCACCACAAACACAGTCCCACAAGCAGCACACTCCCGTAGTGGAACAACCAGTTCAAAACATCATGGTTGATGTTTTGAACCACGTTGGCCATGGCTGCCTCAGAGGAGCCGACGGGGGAGGGGGCGGGCCCCAGAAACGTCTCATCACCAGCAAACTGGTTGGTCCACTATGTGAGTGTGCTGCTTGTGGAACTAAGTTTGTTGTGGCTCCTCAGACTGATGAAGTCCTTTGGATGAAGGACGGGGAAAAAAGTCCAGATGACCTGACTGAACTTTGTTGGAAAGTTGCACAAAGTTTATGTGGAAGCAGAAATTTTAAAGTATCTGATGCAGAGGTTTTTAATCTATTTTTACACAGTTTTTCTTTTAGATTTATGTATTTTGAATCAAATTTTATTTTTATACAAGTTATTTTTTTGTTATTTATCCCTTCCAGTTTATATGACCCTTCACTCAGTGCTACATGCTTCCATACATTTTGGTCTCGGTTGCCATTTTAAAACCCCCAACAGACGTTCGTTTAGTTTGTTCTTTGTGTTCTGCAGTGTGAGAACGGAGCTCATCACCCAGCTCGTGTCATCTTTACGAAGCAGCAACCTTCAGCAGGTGGTGCTCCTGGAGCAGAGCTGCCGGCTGCTGGAAACATACCACACCTTCCACACAAGGATCCAAGGCCGCCCAGAGGAGGAGCAGCGCTCCCCAAACGGGGGCGGTGAAAAGTTTATGTTTAAATCTACAAGGCGGCGGACTGAAGATGTAAGGCGAACCGTTGACCCACCTCTTGTTGAACGCAGCGAGATCCCGACTCCAGTAGAGCTCAGACATCACTGTGTTCAAGTAAGGAGACGCTTTATCTATAAACTGAGATTTATATCAGTTTAAACTGAATTTACTTATCCGGAGAAGTCACACTGGTCTTGTGTGAGCTGCCACATACACGTTATCCCATTTTCTGTGTTTGCTGTTGTGGATTTGTTGTGGTCATGTTGAATTCAACTCACTCTAAAACTGAATCAGTTGTAGCTGTTCATCCAGTGATTACTTTCTGTAAAGTTCATCAAAACCCCTCCAGGAATTTGAGATATTTTGACAATAGAAACAAAAAAACAAAAACATTTTTGTCTGCTTTCACCTTTCAGCATTGAGCAATAATAAATTGGGTTCAGTGAAGGGGCACGGTTTCAGTAAGACTCCGTACTTGAGTATAACGTCCACTGACTGCTGCTCGGTGTGGCTGACGTGTCCACAGAGTTTGTGCTCCAGCCTCGAGGAAGGTCAGAGTAATGAGAAGCACTTCGGCCGGCAGCTGCAGGACTGCCACCGTAATTTGACAACCCCGCAGGAAAACATGTCAGTTTGTCAAGACCAGAAAGACGAGACGGGCGGACCGAGCAGGGCCACATCAACTCTGCAGGCAAACCTGTTGAGATAAATGAAGTGACCTGAAGCTTCCTGTTCAAGACCGGGCGCTTTGTCACATTCTGTTTAAATATGAACCTGAGCGCAGAACAAATGGCTGATGTTTTCTGAAGCTAAAACTGACTTAAAGCTTAAAGGTGCAAAACACTAGCTAAATGCTAAAGAAGGCTAAGCATGAGCAAAAAGCTAGAGCATGCAGAACACAAGATAAAAGCTAAAGGAAGTAGA
Source organism: Hypsolebias antenori (assembly GCA_031762315.1). Taxonomy (NCBI): domain Eukaryota; kingdom Metazoa; phylum Chordata; class Actinopteri; order Cyprinodontiformes; family Rivulidae; genus Hypsolebias; species Hypsolebias antenori. The sequence continues at coordinate 28,680,524 of JARVGS010000222.1, read as the reverse complement.
ACACTAGATAAAAACTGAAAGATCTAGAACACTAGCTAAAAGAAGTAGAAGTAGAACATTAGATAAAAGCTAAAAGAGGTAGAACACTAGATAAAAGCTAAAAGTAGAACACTAGATAAAAGCTAAAGGAAGTCGACTCCTCCATCTGGAGTGGCTGCCAGCCTGGGAGGAGTCGACGAGAGACAGGACGGCCCCCAGAAACCATCTTGGCTCCAGCAAACTGGTTGGTCCACTTAAGGTGTTTACTGCTTGGTGGGG